>APFE030070213.1:21058-50448 GCA_000404065.3 Pinus taeda | reverse complement strand
ATTTTTATTAATTTACCATACATCTTTTACAAATATGGTATTTGGCCCATAGGATTCACTTAAATAAAACCTCTTTCTTGAGCCTTCATAAATAGAACAAGGATTATGGACTAAATATAAAAAGAGGTTTTATTTATTTACCATATGTCTAGTTTATTTATATTTTATTTATTTACCATACCTTTTGAGTAAGTATAAAAAGAAGTTTTATTTATTTACCATACCTCCACTATACTTATATTTTTATTTGTTTACACCCTTGCATGTATATAAGCTGACTTATGGAGTAAATATAAAAAATGTTTTATTTATTTACCATACCTCTCATTTCTTTATATTTTTATTAATTTACCATACCTCTTTTATAAATATGGTATTTGGCCCATAGGATTCACTTAAATAAAACATATTCTTGAAAATTAGGGCAGAATGGAAGGTTGTAACTCGTAATTTCAAGGGCTAAATTTACCTTTTTTACCCTCTCCCTTAAAATAAGGTGGGCTAATTTGAGGTGATTTATAAAAATGTACTATGATACAAAATATTCGCCCACTAAAAATTTAAAACCCCTTAATTCCCCCAAAGGGCGAACATTCGCCCCTAAAATTTTCTACGTATTTCATTAATAATAAAATATGAGAAGATACAATGCTTTGCTCAAGAACAATCTCAATCTATATCATTACTTCACAAACCAGCTCAAGCCAATACTTGACCAATTTTGTTGCCTGCCAAGCTCTTATTTCCTTATTTAGTTTCCTAGAGAATTAGCCCATATTTAATTGGGAAATTCACCATCCATAATTGTGAAATCCATCATAGGCCTTCCTTTGATTGCATGCACCACCTGTACAATTCAGATGATTTTACAATTGATAGTACAATGTCCCTTACTCTAATCTCAACTGGGTCTTTCTCTGATTTGAAATGCATGAGTTAATTATGAGTGAATCTTTAGTTTACTGGTCGAGCAGTGCTGGTTACACCCCACTACAAGATCTCCCACTAATTCCTCCATCAGTTAGAACTAGTTTCACTAAATTTAACTTAGTTAAACTGAATTAAATAATTATAACTGAAAAGAACTCAACCTATGGCCCTAAAATTTAGGAACCACTGTACATGACTCTAGATAGACCCCCAACTCGAATTAACTAAGCCAACTAAGTTAATTTGACTTAGTTGCTATGAGAATTAGAATTACAATTTAATTCCTAATTTAATTCAAGGAAAAAATTAAATTAGGATTTTCTTGTTGCATTTTTTCCAACAAGCTCAAGGAAGAGGTTTAAATTGAACAACCTTAAGGTTTTAAGCTATTATAAAATCATAAGAAAGTATGTAGTTTGAAAAAGGAATTATATGGAATTAAACAAGCGCCTAGGGCATGATATTATAGATTAGATAAATATTTTCTACAACATGGATTCAAAAGAGGAGCAAAAAAAATAACTTGTATATCAAATCTAAAATTGAAGATATTAATTGTTGTTATTTATATTCATGACATTATTTTTGGCAATGATTCATATGCACTTAGTCAAAAGTTTGCAGCTCACATACAAACTGAATTTCAAATGTCCATGCATGGGGATATTTTATTCTTTCTTGGTTTACAAATTACACAATCAGCACGAGGGGTATTCATCTCCCAAGGCAAGTACCTCAAAGAAGTGTTGAAGAAATTTGAAATGGAATAATGCTCACTTGTTAGTACTCTAATGGTTACTATATGTAAGCTTGACAAAGAGGATGAGTCACCTGATTTAGATCAAACAATGTACATGTCACTAATAAGAAACCTCTTATATTTAATAGTTACTAGATCAAACATTATGAAAGTTTTTGTTGTTGTTTCTACATATAAATTATCCCCCCAAACAAATTCATCTTTTAGCAATGAAAAGAATATTCATATATTTGAGAGCTACAATATATTATGGGTTATGGTATCCATGATGTAAGAAATTCTCATTAATTGCATATGTAGATGTTGATTGGGCTATAAATATAGATGATAGCTAAAGAACAAGTGGAGGTGTTTTCTTTCTTTGTGAGTGCCTAGTGGCTTGGTTGAGAAAAAATAAAGCATATATCTCTCTTTCTACTATTGAAGCAGAGTGCATTACAATTGCAACTAGTCGCACTCAGATTTTGTGGGTGAAGATAACTTATGCAAGTCCTTTTCCCATTGCCTATGATAACACAAGTACTATCATCATATCTAAGAATCCTATTTTGCATTCAAAAACCAATCATATCCCATAAAGTACTAGTTCCTTAGAGAACAAAATTACCCAACAGATTGTGAGGTTAGAGTATATATCCACAAAATAACAAGTTGTTGACATCTTCACTAAGCATCCTTCCTGAGAACCTTTTGAGCATTTAAGGAAGAAATTAGGAGTAATTTATCTCTCTTCTCTTAACTAGCCTTCTTCACAAGAAAAGAGGGAAGTTTTCCAAACAAGTGCATTGATAGCTTAATAACATAGATCAAATTGGGGGAGTTGATAAGTCCACGTGAGTATAATAAACTCAATGGAAGTTAGCAAAACCCTTGACATTAAGTCACATGGGGAGAGTAAGAAAACATTGGTATGATGTGATGCCTGTTGGATATTGATATGAATATATTTGGGGGAAAAGGAAGTAAAAATTGGCATAATATGATGTAATATGGTTATTGGTTTCTCAAAAGAAAAGGTGGAGAGTGAGAAAAACAATAAATTTGGACAATGTGCAACCAATAGCAAGATCAACGTGGCCAAGTGATGGAGTTTCCATCAATGACTTGCAATGTTTGGTGGTATTTCCATCAATGCCAAAGGGGGAGATTGCTGAGAAAAGAGTTGTCATTGATGTCAATTCCAGTCATTGTTGTCAAGTGAAGAAGTGAATACAAGTTTAGAGGGAATATATTGATGATTACTACTGATGAGGCGTAACCTATCTTTAGAGAAATTTTTTCTATAGGTAAATTACTCAAAATCACATGAAAAGTGTTTAGTTCGATAATCCTCTCATATACCTTTCCAATGGTATGTGGAACTTAGTCAAACCCTGAAGGATTGATGAGAAAAAAGTGTTTTGAAGTGAAGTAAGTTCATGTTGGATAAGGTATCTAGGAGATCCAGGAACATTTGATAAATCTAAATAACCTGGTGGTTTAATTATTTTTCTAGAATTGGATAACCTAGGGGCTTCATTATTTTTTCAAAACTAGATAATCGAGAGGATTTATTATTTTTCTAGAACCAAATTTCCATTAAAGGATTTTGTGTCATATTTATATTCTTATTGGTTTCACAACATAAGTTATATCTAGGTGCCCGACCCTTTTGAAAGCATAACAACAAAACACTTAGCAAATCAACTGAATGCCAAATTTTCTTCGATAGAAATTTATGTGGAAACCATGTGGAAAAAATGGTAGATGGAAGACCATGATTGGTTGGCTCATATGACTTAGCAACTAAGTTTGCTAGTTGAAATGGTAGTGAGAAGTGTATTTTGGTATTCGGGCCTCCCAAGCATGTAGCAAATTTTCCACTTTCCAAAATAGTTGGATACCATATTTTCTCATTCATAAGTGGTGGGCCCCAGCTAACATGGTAGTACTGGTAGGATGACAGATGGTGCTAGGGGGAAGTGACATAGTAAGAAGATGATATGGCACATTGATAGTGGGACACATGACATTCTAAATTATCATTTTCAGGTGGGAAATTAGGCCATTTTTTAGTGACACGTGACACCACTCAAAGGATGTTGTTGGTAGGATGTTATCAATAGGTGATGTGGAAGAGGACATGGCACATCCTCATAATTCATGCCATGGGTTCGTTTTGTAATGGTTCCTCCATAGGTGATTCATTGGGGGGTCAATACCATACCACGTGCATTCATATAGGCCTTTGCATACCAACATAAGCAATCTACTGCTGCTAACCTTGATAGGGGTAGGTTTGTTGAGAATATCCAGTATAAGGTTGCCGTTGGGAACCAGGATAAATTTTCTCTTGACCAAAACCAACATAGGCTTGTTGACTATACCCTATGTAAGCTTGTTGTTGACAAACCTAGCATAGGTTTGTTGACCAAGTCCAAGATAAGTTTGGTACTATTGGAATTGCTATTGTTGGTATTGTGGTTGCCACAGTTGTTGATGCAATAGTTGTTGCCCACCAGTTTGAATAGGTTGTGGATAAATTGGACTAGTATAAGTCTTAGTCATCCTAGTTAATGGTAAACTGGCCTGAGGTTGTTGGATTTCAGATACAAACGGTTGTTGTAAAATGGCCGAAGAAGACTGAGTCTATAGACTTGAAACTTGAGGGTAAGAGGTTGAAGGATCAGGTTGTAAAGGTTGAGATACAATCAACTGAGCTTGCGACTATGGTAAAGTCATAACGATAGGTGTAGTAGGTATGGATGAAACAGGTTATATTGGTTGTGATGCATACACAAGCCTTGGTTGAACAAGCATTGTAGGTTGCCATTGACAAATATTTATTCCAGAATAAGTTGGACCTAAAGATCATGGTATACTTCCATATGGTGGCCCACCAGAGTATGGAGAATAAGCAGATTGGGCATATTGTTCTCCATAAGGAGGTAATCAAGTGTTAAGTGGACACATTGGACTGTAACTAGATGGACCAAGTTGATATTGAATTAATGAATCAAACTGTTCAATATCTGTAAGTGAAGAACCAGGCAAAATTCCTATGGACGGCATGGGTGAAGACCATGGACTAGAAGAAACACCAAAGTGAGTTCCAGATAATGATTGGTAACCCAGTGGGACAAACATACCACCATATAGATGTGACTCAGGTGTTGTGGTAAACATTGATGAAGAAGCAATAGTAGATGTTGTTGTAGCTGTAATAGATGATACAGTCTGGGATGTTATTTTAGCCATAGTCAAATGACCCAATAAATGTCCTAATGAATCTATGGGAGTTTGAAAGTAAACAGTATCAAGAGGAGGAATATAAGTTAACTAAGGAAAAGAAGGATAAAGATAAAGCCCTGGTCCAAAATGAGTTGGAGTTCTAGGTGAAGTTTCTTCTTCAAATTCCTCTTCAATAGCAATCAAACCAGGTGGAAGGATTTCACCGTCATGTCTGTAATAAATTTATGGTGTTTGATTCTATGGTAAAGGAGAAGTCTCAACAGTTACAAATGTATGAGGATAAACCGATCAATCATCTTCTGGTACGGGAACAACCTCTAGTTGTTCAACTTCGGGATCCAAGTGTTCTGGTAAAAGAACAACGAGTTCAAGATGAATTTCTTGAACAACTTTTGGTTGATGATCAACTTATTATTGGACAACTTCAGTTACCGTTTCACTAAATTCACTTTCAGTGTCCTCAGGTAATTGTAAAGGTTCCACTTCGATAGCAGATAAACTAGTAATAGTAGGAGTAACTGCAATCACAGTACGTACCAGTATAGTTGAATTTATTAAATCAAATGAAGGACCAAAAGTTTGTGATGTACTAGACTCAGTTAAACGAGACCGCTTTTGCCGACTAGGTGTAGCTTCAGGCAGTAAAGGCGGTTTACTCACTGTCCTATGTGAATGACGGGGTAAATGTTGATTTTATTCCACGATTGTTGTTTGATTTTATTATAATTAGAAATAAACAAAAAGAGATCTAGGCAAAATAATTACCAAGTAACTGTGAATTGCAATATACTTCCTCGTAGGAGCCAAGGAATTAACATATGTGTAGGTAATCTCCCCTAATGTTGTTTTCGGTGTATCACAGTATACAAGGTGGCCGACTCGGTTACCTATGGATGGATAGTAACCTAATGTAGTTTTCCGAAATATACCTAAAAGTATGTGGAGGCCCAATCTGTGTTAGTGATGTCTAATGTGAAACCACACAATGAGAGCATTCTCTTATACTTTTTGTACTATAACACCACCCAATATACCCAAAAGTATGTGCACGAGCTACGATATACTTACGCACGTGGAATGAAGTACCACACTCGGAATGTATCGCAAACCATTAGCGACAGCTACTACGTTTAACGACAATGGAACACATCTCTAGCCTAGACCTCTAAATGTTATGTGTTAAGTTACAATGCTCCATTAGGTTAATTGAGATAGATTTTAGTTGATCTTGTTTAAAAGTTTGCCTTTTAGGTTCACTGCGTGATGTTTTTGAAACTCCTAGAATGCAACTAAGATGGGAAACATTCTTTTCATTTGATTTAAATAATGAAAACCATAAATAAAAGGGATAGAGCAATCAGAATCTCTAAACAAAGAGCATAGAGCACATCTAATGCAACTTTCCCTATACCATTCCTACAAGCACACACAAACTTCTAAATGCATTATGCATGATTTTATTTTCATTCCTTTAATGTTTAGATGAACATAAAGAAACTAAATCCACAAACAATCAATCAATGTTTTTCACAAGAAACAAAGACTTTACGACAGTTTCTTTTTCAAAGAAATGAAGACTTTACGACAATTCCTTTTTAGAAAAGTAAAGACTAATCAATGTAAGATAACTTTGGGATTGATTCGACAATGATAAAAAAAAAAACATAAAGAAATATTGAATAAACAAAGCCAAAGTGGGCATGGAAAATAAATGCTAATTTGGACTTCAGGGGTAGAGAAACATTGACCATTCAACAAACAAGATGTGAAATAGTTTGGAAAAGATCAAGCAAAAATATGGGTTTTTGGCTTGATAGGGACCAACGCAGCCTTGAGTGGGAGACAATGTGTTGTAGAGGAATGTCTCTAGGCTAAGGCTGCTCTGCAATGCACTGTGTCAAGAATAACAATGCGTTGATGCTAGAGAGCACTATCAACACACAAATAAGTACACATTTTGACCAAACAAGCTTCAAAATGACTGAATATAGGTAAATGAACTCAAGCAAAGTCTACTAGTGCTGCTACGACAAGGGATAACTACCAGGAATGCTGGTCATTCCCCAGTATGGTCGTCAATTTTTTATATGGAATTTATACCTAAGGATAAGTATATCTTCCCTAAGTGGGTAGTTACACTTAGAATGACTGAAGTAAAGATGTTTAACCTTCTCCTACAATAAACAGATGAGATAAAAGAACCTACTTGTGATCCTTCGCTTCCTTTGATATCCTTTAAGTTTCTCCCATCGTTCTCACTCAAACTGAATTCGCTCAATTGGTACCTGCCAACACAAACAGAAGATGATAACAATCAAAGAATATGATCTATTTATTGTAAACAAATGGAATTGACAACATTTGAACATACATTCATCATAGATATAGACAAAAGTATTGGAAAAGGAACAAACGACTTTATTGATTGATGGAAGGAGAAGTTACACCCCATGTGGTTTTATTTCATGTCACTCATCCTATTTAGTCCAAGCCCTCATCACACCAATAGCAACATCAATCCAGCAACATAACATTACTTTAACAATGATTTCAAGTCTCTTAAACCAACAATATTTCTCTATAATATCCAAGCCCCTTGGCTCTATGATGGGAGGCCAATTTATAGATGATGCAAGTGCTTTTGTCACTAATAGGGCATTGAATGGTTTTCCATAATTGGATGATTAGTTTCCATGTTTATAGGGATGAGAGGATAGAGGATTAGATGATCCAAGGCTATCCTAAGTCGAGCTCATCTTGATAGGATAGGAGCCGGGTTCCTTCTAGAAGGCTCTAGAAAGGAGGAATATACTCAGGATCCAATGAAAGTTTCAAGGATTCTCACCTAGTGCAGGCTTGAGTGGGCTTCGATGCTCTACAACACATCCTTTAATGGGGCTACCTGCTCTGTAGAGCACTTACCCCTGACCAGGGGTGCAATGGTGACCTAAGGAAGCACTTCAGCAGGGTTTGAAGTCAGGTAACTCTCATTGATGAAAGCACTCAATGAGGTGGCATTTCTAGGGCATGTAGCAACTGAATTAGAGTTTGATAGACCTTGTTTACACTAATTTGATAATTGGGAGTGGTGTGCCCAAATAGACTTCTTCTTCTTCTTCTTCTTCTTCTTCTTCTTCTTTTTTTCTTCTTCTTCTTTTTTTTTTTTTTTTTTTTTTTTTTTTTTTTTTTTTTTTTTTTTTTTTTTTATCCCGGGGAGAAAATATCATAATTTCATTAGTTGGTGAAATTACATGTTGTAGATGCCCTTAAGCATATACAAACCGTGACCAAAGTCAGCTTATAATTAGTTTAGAAATAATTACAAGATAGACCCTGAGAGGTGTACTGTGCTACTATGCAATTGCAAACAAAAATGTCTCCAAGTGGTGATGACTATTCAAAACCAGAAACTATCAATTACATCATTTACAAAACTGGATTTATAATCAAAAATATGCTGAGAAGATTAGGGGCTATCCCCCCTCTGAAGTTTCCTGTCTATGTATGTCTTGTGAAAATACTAATAGATTCTTTCTAGTGTATGTTTAGTGATCAGCCATTCTCCTCGAGGATGCCTCTTTCGAAAGTTTGACCGCGTTTTCATTACGCTCCCTATAGATGTGAGAGCATGAAATATGGTCAAAATGTGTTTTAAAAAAAACAATTTCATCAATAACAGATCTTAGTGAAAATGAATGGCATGTAGCTGTGTTGTTAAACCAGTTTATCACATTCTTGGAATCCCCATATATTTGTATATATCTGCATTGTTTTAGGATAGCAAAATAAATCACGTGTCGAAGAGAGATCAGTTCAGAAAAATTGTTTGTGCCTTCGCCCAAACCCATGCTAATCTGGAAAAAATGTGAATCTGTGAAATGGAAAAGAATGCCACCCCCGAAGCCTTGTGCTTGAGCAGCCCCATCAAAATATGCCCAGGGCTTGGATTTGTCAATCTGTTCCTGATTTATGATCCTAGGCCAGTTGTTGTTCTCTTGTACTGGGATTTCCTCATAGCCTGAGCAAACCTTTGGTGGAATCATGGCCCAATTTACAGGTTTGTCTTGAAAAATAATGAAATTTCGCCCCAGCCAAATATGCCAGGAGACTAGGAGTGGAAGATTTATTAACTTTGGATCATTTTCTTCTCCCCACCAGATGTCCCAGGCATTTGGAATGTCTGCTCCTTGCCGTATTTGATTTATATTTAGTGATATAAGAACTTGTGCCTAGATCATCTTTATAATAGGGCAGGTGAGAAATAGATGTTGAGTCGATTCCTCCTCCTGATGGCAAAGAATGCACCAAGTACGTCCAGTGAAGGCCCTCTTCCTTAGATTTGTTCCAGTGGGTGTTTTATCTTCAAGGATGCTCCACATCAATAGTCTTGTGTGAAGGGGGGCTTTCAATTTCCATATGTGTGTCCACCAACCTTTCATTTTGTTCGGCTTTGCATCTGCTTGTATGATGTCATAGCCCTGTTTTGAGGAGTACTGACCCTATTTAGAGTGTCCCCAAATAAGCTCATCCTAATCTTCATTTAGTCTAACATGGGACTCTATTAGAGCTTGAATATAGCTTTTCCACAATCTGTTCCATTGAATTGGGATGTTCTAGTCCTCACCAGAGTGCCAAGCTTGAGATAGAAAGGAAGTATTTTGGTGGTCACCAAGTTGCGCAATGTATAGAATGTCTCTATTGTTTAGATATGTGATCAGATCTGGTGGGAGTTGATATGAGTTCCCACTGCCAGTCCAGGGCTCAATCTCGATGTGCATTGAAGCACCATTACCTATTTTCCAAATGAGCCCTTCTTTGATGATGGGCAAAGTGTTTAGTATGGACTTCCATATGATTGAGATTCCTTTTCTGCTCCAAGAGGGGGGCCTTATCCAATCAATAATGGTGATGGACTAGATATATTTGTGGGAGACCTCCTCTGATCAGAGACTCTTGTGTTTTAGTAATAGCCACCCATGTTTAGCAGCTAGTGCTTGTGTAAAGGCAGGAAGTTTCTTTAGTCCCCAGCCTCCCCAATTTTTGGGAGTGGCAATTTTGCTCCATTTAACCCAGGCGAAAGGCTTCCCGTCCTTCCGCCCCTTCCACAGGAATTGACTGCACACTTTTTGTATTCTATGGAGAATCCCCATGAGAATCCATCCCAAAGACATCCAAAAAATAGGTGTAGCTTCCAAAATTGCTTTGATAAGAATTAGTCTACCCACCTTCGATAGGAAGCGATGACACCAGATATTAATTCTTTTCTCTACCTTGGTAATTAGCCATTTCCAAGTAGTTAATTTGTAACCATCTGGTTTGAGTCTAAAACCCAGATGCTTTAGTCCAACCTTTAGATCTAATACCTGGAAGGGAAAATTTTGAAGCGAGAGTTGTATTTCGTGTTGTGTACATTCTAAGAAGGAGATAGTAGACTTTCCCCTCTTGATTTCCATCCCTGTAGCACTGCTGAAAAGATTTAAAGCCTTTTTCATGGACGTAATATCCTGAACACTTCCACTGAGGAAAATAAGTATGTTGTCCACAAATAGAAGATGGGACAGTGTAAAATGGTCAGTGATCTTTAATCCCCTGAGTCTCCCCAATCTCTTCTCAGAATCAATCAATTTACTCAGTCCTTCCATAACAAGGACAAATAGTAAATGGGATAGAGGGCATCCCTGTCTTATTCCCCTGTCCGCTTGAAAGGAGTGGGTAGCAGACCCATTGATGAGGATTGCAGAGGATATAGACGTTATACAACCCATGATCCAGTTTGTGAATTCTAGAGGGAAGCCTAAATGGGTGAGGATCATTTTGAGGTATAACCAACTTACTTTGTCAAAGGCTTTAGATAAGTCAATTTTAAGAGCCATCCCTTTGAGTTTTTTTAATTTTATAGAGTGTAGAGCTTCCTGTGCCGAGCCTATGGCTTCCTAAATGCATCTGTGGTGAAGGAAAGCAAATTGTTCCTAGGAGATATGATCAGATAAGATGGGATTAATGCGGTTGGCAATGATTTGAGCTATAATTTTATAGAGGCAGTTGCAGAGAGAGATGGGACGGAAATCATTGAAGGATGATGGGGAGTCAGATTTAGGAATTTGGGCGATATAAGTGAAGTTGACGAGGGCATATATACGACCAAGGGTCTGACTCTCTTCAATAACAGCAAGTAGGTCTGGACCAATATTGTCCATAAATGCGATGTAAAATTCCACAAGCCAGCCATCCAGGCCTAGGCTTTTATCTCTCTTAAACCATTTTAGAGTGCTATCTAGCTCCCCCATGGAGATAAGTTTGATGAGATCTTTAATGCCATCCGGATCCAGGTATCTAGGGAAATGACCAGCCAGATTGATGATTTCAGGGAGAGTGGGGGTAGTGGGCGATTTAAACAGACTTTTGAAATGGGATGTTCCAAGCCTTGCTAGCTGAGTGCGAGTGGTAGATAGACCTTCTTGTTCCATGGGCATTTGCCAGATGATGTTGTTGGATTTCCTACCATTTGCGAAGTTGTGAAAAAAATTTGTATTTCCATCCTCGACTTGCATCCATATAGCTCTACTTCTAAGCCTCCATAACTCTTCCCTTTCCAATAAGATCTTTGATTTTTGAGATTCCAATTCCACTAGGTGGAACTTAGTTTCATTTGATAGGAAACAGAGTCCATTTTCATCAGTTAAGGAGGCTAGCTGATCTTGAATGTCCTTCAAAGTCTAGTCATCCCTCACTTTCTTTATTTTTGACCAATCCATAGTAAGTCTTCTGAGCTGGTTCAGATGCCCACAGAAATCAACAGCCTTTCTTTGATCCCCGTGTGGAGGTTGTGCTCGCCAGTAATCCAAAACTAGTTTGATATAATCTAGATCATTTAAGTATGAAGAATTAAATTTGAATGGGGGTTGAGGCTTCCTGGAAGGATGAGTTACTTGAAGGAAGATGGGTGAATGGTCCGATAAGCCACCTGAGCCTACCCATTGTCTGTAAAGGGTGACGGTTCGGAGGAGCTCTTCGTGTATGAGGAATCTATCCAGTCTTCTTCTAAAGGCTACATCACCAGTGCCCCTGTTATGCCAAGTGGGCATTTTCTTGTTCATGGGCACATCAATGAGCCTGTGGAGTTCTAGAAGTGTGCACATCTGGTCAGAGATAGGGTCGATATATGAATGATGACCCCAAGATTCTTCGTTTCCTATGGAAAAATTTAGGTCACCTCTAATGATAGTGGAGCTGGTGATAAGTGAGCTCTCCAGGATGGAGTGTTAGAAATAAAGTCTATTCTTGTTAGGGGCATATATATTCATGATTAGAATGTTTTTTCCTAATTCAACAGCAAAAACATCCATACCCAAGTAGCCTGAACCACCCCAAGAGTATATCACTTTAATCGATTTGGGATTAATGCCCATGGAAAGACCCCCAGATCTGCCCACTGCGTCTAGGCCTTGGAAATGCCAACTGGGAAGGAGGGAAAGAAGGGTTTGGGAAATTAGTTCACTGGGTCCAAGGGTTTCCTGAAGGAGGAGGATGTCACAGCTGGTACTGTTCAGGAGTCGCTTGAGGGAAAATCTTTTTTTGGGGTTGGCTAGTCCCCTGCAGTTGAAGGAGAGCCAAATTATGGGGGAAAAAATACAAGGGGCTCTAATGCTTTAAGTTCCCTTTCGATGGTGGTTTGGTGACCCTATGCAACATCAACCACCGTGGATTTGATGGCTTCATCAAGCTTTGAAGGTCTACCTCTGGTAGGTTTAGACTTAGCAGATTGGGGGGGTATACCCAGGCTAAGAAGGGGGGTACTGTGAAGAGGTCTAGATCATAGGTTGTATGGATGAGACCCCGATGTAGAGGGAGGGGAAAATGGGAGGGGAGGGGGAGAAAAACCAGGAATGGATGGAGGTGTAGTCAAGAAGATGGGTGGAGGAGACACAAATCTGCAATTTAAGGGGGGTTGTGTGATCTGGATAGAGTCTGAAAGAGATGTGGGGTTGTGCAATGATGCATGAACATGATTTAAATGTAGAGCAGTGGAACAATGTACAAAGGCATTACCTAATGTAGGTGCAGCTCCCACCGTAGACCTGGAATGCATCCGTGGGGGTGATGGAGATGGCTTCCTTGTAGCTTTTGTTTGCTGTGGTGAAACACCTTCTTCTTCCTTTGGGAGAGCTTGTCCAGATAGCTGTTTGTCCATGTTCAGCTCTTCCGACAGATGGTGTTTCACCCCTCGTGCAGCCTCCTATGCTAGTGATGAGAGTAGAGGGAAATCCTTGTACAAGTGCCCCACCTTGTGGCATCTTCAGCAGTGGAAGGGCATTCCTTTGTAGTCCAAGTTCTGCCTACATGAGAAGTGCCTCCAATGTAGGGTAATTTTCTCCTCCAGACCCTCACTGGTATCAAGGTGAACAAGGATCCTGGCCATTGTCATGATTCCTATTTTCTCATAAGACTAGTCGTGTTCAAGATAAGTCCCCAGAGCATCACCTAAATACGCTTGAAAACTGGAGGGGTCCAAAATTGCATAAGTAAGCCAGGCAAGCAAACCCAGATAGGCCCAACACCCATTTGTTCTTGTTCCGGGTTGAACAAGGGACCCCATCACTTAGGGAGAATTAGAGAAAGCTCAATGTGCCAAAAGCAAGAGAGGATCCAATCCGTGTACTCTTCTTTGTGAAACCGGAGGGCAAATCAACCACGAGCCAAAACCCTGATGATGGGAATTTCTTTGAGCAGAGAACCCCAAATCTCCATTGTCTAGAAGCGAAGATGCTCAAGTATATAATTTATGCCTCACACACGCCCAACCAAGACCTTCTTCGCCGTGTCAGACACATCCCCCATCGGAATGTCCTCACCAAGAGTTAGGTTGATGTTCGTAGCTACAACTTTGAGACACCTCCCCTTTTTGGGTTTGTTTGAGCGGCGACCCGTTGGATGCTCCTTTAACAAACTCCTGCAACCCTGATTGACAGTGTGAGGTGTGGACGGGGTGGAATTAGGGTTAGGGATGGGGGAACTGAAACACCTAGAACAAATAAGTGAGGTAAGGTTTAGAATGCCAGGTGCTAGGGTTGCACTAGAGTGTGCAAGGATGGGATGGGTAGAGGGACCAACCGGAGTGCAAGAGGATGAGGGTGCGCTTATGGGCATAGAGAAATGCAGGGGTTGTATCAGAGGGGAGTCATAGGTTGGGGAGGGTTGAAGGCATGTGCCCAACAGGTTGTGGGTTGCTGGAGATAATGGTGGACAATCTAACCCTGGCAGGTCATCTATGTGAATGGCAGGCGGTGGGGATTTTCCAGTGGAGTGCAGGTGGAATGGCACAGACCGTGCATCTCTCAGTGGGCAATGTTTTGCAGCCAGGGGACCAGGTTTCGATTCGGGTCATTGATGAGCCCATATGACTTGGTCGAGATAGGGGTCCACCTCGTAGTCCACGATATCTTCCGAATCCATCAGGAAATAACAGTTACTGTCGGCAAAACAACGGGAGTGTGATTGCAAAATGGGGGTGAGACCACAAGTTCATAGTAAAACAACTGAGACCGCAGTAGAGAGGTAAACCAAGCCTGGAGAGGGTTAATGCTACGGGTCAGCGAGGTCATTTAAAGACTTTAATATATCCATAGGATATTGTTTTTCCCTTTAAAGATTCATTTTACAAATATTTAATCAAAAGAAATATTAAAAGATTTTGGAGCAGGACTTTTGATTCTTTGTGTTGAATTAACCTTTTTCGTTTGATTTAAGAGATGCTATTAGCTTTAGTAAATCTGAGGAAAGAAGTTTAATATTTTACCTAATTTGGAATTTTAATGTGGTACAATTTTTTGTTATAGGTAAACTTATTATCCATTCAAATTCACTTATATGATAAAGGAACTATTAAATGCATGAGATAATTTATTTTCCATTCAAATTATACATAGTTATATTTTAAAAAATAATCTTAGTCCATTAATAAGATTAAAAAGTTATATATAATTTAAGATTCAAGTTAATGTTTTGGCCAACATTAGTAAAAGATATTTTTATTATTTTTTGAGGACGTGACATACTTACACATCGAGGTCATACTGGGCTGTAGAATGCGCCTCTCACCCCAAAAATTCTTATTGATAGGTGGACACATAATTATTTCAAGCAATTGAAAGAAAAAAAATATTATATTTAGAGGTTCTTTTTACATTCCAGTATGAGGGAGATGTGTAATTAATCCCATGTAGTTGAGAAGTGACACTTAAAAAAGTTATTAATAACATTATTTCAGTATCATCATAAATAAAATATTTGAGTGTCCTCAAGTAAGATAATTTTATATGATTGTATATAGAGAAATTGAAAGTAAAAAAATTCTTAGCCATAGGTAGATGCATAATTATTTCAAGCAATTAAAAGTTAAAAAATATTATTCTATTGATATGTTCTTTTTACATTATGAGGGAGATGTGTAATTCCTCAAGTGATTAAAGTGGAGTTGGTGCCTCCATTAAAAAATAAATAAATGCTTATGTATGCCCTTTCCAAAAACATAGGTAATGAGGAGGATTTGAACTTCGAACCTCCACACTTCATTTTCACAACCATGGCTAATTGAGAAGCCTCCTCCAAGGGGTTAAGCCCATTTTCACATCTCTCTCTATAAAAATATTTTTAATTTTATTTTTATTAAAAGCCTTGATATCTCTCACTCTCACACACACATATGCGGCCTTTTTATTTAATATGTTTTCTATATTTTTTAAAACTTAATGTGATAGATAGATAACATAAAAAATAAGTTTGTGTAAATATTGAATTTGTATATGCTTATTAATTAAATTTAAATATGAAGTTTTGAAATATAATAAGTATGAATATGAATTATTCTATTAATTTATATGGTGTAATGGATACTTCTCTCTCTCTCTCTCTAGGTGTAGTCTAATTAATAATTTCTTGATCAACACTAAAACGTCTTTCCTATATTGAGCCAAAAATTACATGTTTACACTCATATATTCAAAATGTCGATTTTAGGAGCAAAATGGCAAGCTAATCTTCAGGGTAGATGTATCCCTACAGCACCATAGAACCCTACTTTCGGCATTCCACCAAAATCCATGGAGGATCATCGAAAAACACTAAAAGATCATGCCTTCATATTCAAATTTATAGGAGGATGGCCCTTCGAGAGAGAGTTGGAATGGTGAATTTCATAAAAATGGCAACCGAAGGGAGAAATTGATCTTTGTTTGGGACCTAAAGGATTCTTCACAATAATTTTCTCCAACCTGGAAGATAAAGCCAAAATATTCGAAGGAGGGCCTTCTTTTTATAATAATGCAGGTTTGTACATTTGACATTGGGAAGAATGTTTCAACCCTTAAAAAGAGGAACTTTTGTCTGTACCTATCTAGATAAGATTTTACTCACTCCTATTTCATTTTTAGATCCCATAAATATTTTAAGGTATTGGGAATGTATTGGGATGCTTTGTCAAAGTCTTTGAAGTAACCAAACATGGTCGGAACATGTTGTATTCTCGTCTTTGCATATATATGAATATTTCATAGCCCCTTCCGAAGTCCATTAATTTGAAGTATCAAGGGGAACTCTGGTCTCAACCAATAGATTATGAGCATGCCCCTTTCTACTATCGACTTTTCCATGAACATGGACACCTTTCTTGAGATTTCCCCAGTCGCGGAAAGGAACCACATAGTATCAGATAAGTTGCAAATGAAGGGTTTATCAAAGTAACCACCCACGAGAGGAATCCTAGGATGTGTATTACCATCAATCCACAACTACCACTAAGAAGAATAGATTTAATACCCTAGCAGCGATGGAAGAAGACCTGTTGGAGGAAACATCAACTGATGTATAGATGAGGGAAAGAACTCAAAATGTGAAGGAGAAAGATACCAAGCAACCGACGAAGCGAAAAACTCCTAAGAATGTTGAGGAGGGTCATGAGAAGATTGATGGTACAAACCTACCGGACATTGAGGAGGTAGCCCAATTGATAAGGAAACCCTATGAGTCTTTGTCCAAGGAATAAAGTGTAATAGTCGACCTTCTCAATGATTGGGTAGAGAAAGATCTAGAAAATTTGGTGCAGGTACAACATGAACATTATGCCAAGGCCTTGTTTGCATGGAAAACTCAAAGACGCAAGAAAGCTTTGAAGGGACTAAGTGTACATTATATACAAAAATTTTGGGAGAAAAGTAAAAATATCTTAGTTAAGGAGATCATTAAAGAAGCAAAAAAATGGGGATGGAAAAATAAAAAGGAATCTTTTCAAGAGACAGGAGATGTCTTAGTAAATTTGGGACAAGATATGGCATTAGAGGATTATTACCCACCCATTCCAAAAACCTCATATTGAATATCCTCACCTGGAATATTTGAGGCCTTAATAGAAAAGAAAAGCAAAGGTATGTAAGGGAGAAAATAAAAAAAGAGAAGTCGGCAATCCTAATTTTTCAACAAACAATGCTAGTATGGGGAAATTAGAAAAAATCTCTGGTTTTTGTTGGAAAGGATGCCATTTTATGGCACTAGATGTGCAAGGGAGCGTCGAAGGATTGGAAGTATTATGGAACCCGGAAGAGATTGTATTCCAAAAATTTGTGGCAATCTCTCGAGCTTTAACAGGGATTTTTAGATACCTGGGTATGAAGAAACCAATTGTTTTGAAAACAATCTATGGACCTCCAATACCAATAGACAAGCCAAACTTTTTAACTTAGCTTTCCTACCACAAAAGGTGGCTCCAACATCAATTCTAGATTTTAGGAGGTGATTCATAATAAGTTCGATTGCAGAGGAAAAAGGGGGATTTGGTAGACTTGAATCTGTCTCAAAAAATTTTAATGGTCTCATTGAAGCCTTCTGGATAGTCAATATTCCTACAGCCAATGGAAATTTTACTTGGAACAACAGAAGGGGAGAAATATATTAGATAATGAGTAGATTAGATCAGTTCCTTGTAACGAAGGAGGTGCTACATATGGAAATATACATTGAAGCCACCATTTTACATTTCTTAGGATTGGCTCATTGGCCACTTTGCTTAGAAATAGATTTGAAAGAAATGTCACAAAATCACCCTTTTAGACTAGATGATTTTTGGTTGATGGATCCTCATTTCATAGAACAATCCAAGCTTGGGGTCTGGAAACATCTATTCAAGGAGCAACTGAATGCATTCTTTCCAACTTAAGTTACAAGCACTAAAAATAAATATTAAACTCTGTAATAAATAACATTTTGGTAACATTTGTGAAGAAAATTAGAGGTTGGACAAAAAAATGTAAGACCTACAACAATGCATGATCCTTAAGGGGTGGACGATGAACCTAGTTTTGGAAGAAAGGCTCACTTTACATCAGCGAGAACAAATGCGACAACAAGAGGAAATTTTATGGAAATAGAAGTATACAGTTCAATGGTTAAGGATAGGCCAACGAAACACTAAGTTTTCATAACTCAATATTACGGTGAAGGCACAATAAATTTTTTTTCTCTCTTACAAGTTCTAATGGAGAATGTAAAACTTTACATTCATGAATTGAGGCAGGACTAGTACACTATTATAGGCACCTCTTAATGGAAAATTCTTACCAAAGGCAAGGCAAAATAAGGAAGATCCCCAATGGGATACCTCAAATTATCTTTGATGAACAAAATATCGCTCTGATGCAACCAATTTATTTTCAAGAAGTGGAAGAAGCAATTATGGGCTTGGCCAAAAATAAAGTACTAGGACCGGATGGGTTTACCTCATATTTTTATCAAGCATGTTGTTCGTTTATGGGGAAAGAGATCCAGGTGTTAGTGGAGGACTTGAGACAAACTCAGTCATTATGGAGAGGCGTAAATGAGACCTTCCTTACATTAGTACCTATCAAAGTTGTTTGGAAGATCCCAATGGTTTTCGACCCAATGCCTTGTGTAATGTGATTTATGAGATTATATCAATCGTTATAGTTAAACATTTAAAACCCCTTCTCTCTAGTCTCATTTCGCTAAATAAAACATGCTTCTTGAAAGGCAGACATATCATGGATGAAATTTTTGTAGCTCAGGAAATTATACATTCCCTCAAAATAAGAAATAAGCTTGGTATGCTAATAAAACTAGATTTATCTAAAGCCTATGATTGTCTTAGTTGGGACTATTTTTTCCACATTTTAGATGCTTTTAGGTTTTCTTGGAAATGGATCTCATGGTTTTTCTCACTCATTTCTTCGCCTTTCTTCTCCATAATAGTCAGTGGTTCCCCTTCTATTACAACTAGATCAACAAGGGGATTAAGGCAAGGGGACCTTTTATCTCCATTTCTTTTTATCCTTGCGATGGATGGTTTGGGAAGACTAATAACGCAATCATGCAACAAGGGTATTATAAAAGGACTTAAGTTTCTTGGATAGATTTACAGGTTACACATCAACAATTTGTTGATGATGTATGTTTATTTGGATTACTAACATTATAAGAATTAAGAACTTTTCAAAAAATAATGTAAATCTTTGCAGAAGCGCTAGGTACTATGATTAACAAGGAAAAAACTAGGGTTTTATTTTTAAATTGTAAGGACTCGGTTGCTAATAATTTGAATCGAGCCTTGGAATTTACAAGAGGACATATTCCAGTAAAATACTTGGGATTCCCATTAGTTTTTTCTTTGAAACACATAGGATGTTGGCAAGGATTAATAGGGAAATTGGGGAAAAATCTATAAAATTGGATGCTTAGAGCACTACACTTTGCAGGTAGATTAGTATTAACTAAGTTGGTATTGCAAGCTATCTCATTGTATCAGATGACAACCATGTCACTTCCTAAAAATATAGGGAGAAAGTTCATAAAAATTTAGAGATAATTTTTGTGGAAGGGCATAGATAAGGAAAAGAGATGGATGCTTGTTAGCTATGATAAACTCATTTTGTCCAAATCTCAAGGAGGATTAGGGCTACGAGATCCAGACATTATGAGCACAACATTTGGAGAAAAAAGTTGGTTGCAGTAGGTCAGAGGAGGACAACAACTATGGATACAATAATGGAATCACAAATATATCCAATGTTCGACACCATAGGAAAGATTAAGAGTAAAGGAGTCTCTTGCGGGGTCTAGCCTATGGAATTAGACTTAGGAGAGTAGATAAATGGCTAAAACAATTTCCTTTTGGGAAGTGAGATCAAGAAACAATGCCAATTTCTGGGATGAGATTTAGAAACATATGCCAAGACTTAATGAAAATGCTAAACTTCAGGGGATACAAAAATACCTGAAGAATTTAGGCAAGATGGAGGTATAAAACTATTGGAAAAGATCAAGTGACTCATCGATCTGGAGGACATGGAAGCTACAGACTCACTGGCCTATATTACCTCACCCACTTCCATGTGTAAATCTTGAGAAATAGTTACGACAATGAAGGATCCACATTTCGGATGGTAGTGACATATTACATTGGGGGACAAAGAAATAAGGTTGTTTTATAGTGAAAGAAGTGTATCAGATTGCTGCAGGTCAACATTCATCAGCAACAGGTTTGGAAGTGGATATGGTAGAGTTTTTGGTGGCCAAAGATTTCAAAATTTCTATGGTTAATAGCATGGAGACATATTATAACTTGGGAGAAGATAATAAGAAGAGGATTTGAAGGACCCTCTCTTTGCTTTCTCTATCATGCAACACATGAAACAACTGGGCATATTTTTCTTTCATGCATCTTTTCTACTAAGGTTTGGGGACTATTAATGAAATTATTTTGTTGTTCATTCCCTAAATTCCAAGATATGATTTCAACATTTAGCTAATGGACAACTACTCAATTCAAGAATATCATAGTTAATATAGCATGGAATTTGACCTTTGGCTTCATTGTATGGAATTTATGGAAGGAACAAAATATGAATCATATAGAATCCTTAGTAAATACAAACTATTATTATCGACCACCCCCAATAAAATTCATCAAATTAAGTTTTTTATGGTGCATCGAAAGGGAACCTAGGGACAGCAAGATTTGGGGGAAGACTATGTGATGCCAACCCAATCCCTATAAGATTTTATGTGGTGAATTATGGTATTTCAACAAACAATCTCTTACAATTCCTTGCGCAGAGAAAGCACTCCAGATTGCATTATGACAAAGGTACAAGTTAATATAGATTCATGGAGACTCATTAATATTGATACAGTGTATTAAACAACTACTAAACGGAAAACCCTCCTCTAAAGTAGTTCGTAGTTGGAGATTAGAAACAATTGCTTCCAATATTGTAGATTGTCTAACACATTTTGAATATGTCCTAGTCTCCCACGTAAAATGAGAGGGAAACAATGTGGCAGACTACTTGGAAAATATGGTTTTTCAAATCCAGGGTATGGACATGGATAGACCATGGGCTATTCTGGGTTGGGAAGTGGACAATTGAGAAATTACAGCAATGCTAGAAAAGGACAAAACTAGTGGAGGTTCCCTGATGGGGGTGTCAACTAGCACATTATCCAAGACAAAGGGGAATGTAGCTGATCCAAAATGGATCTTGTATAAAACCTCTAAGTCTAAAGTCTTCATATATGTTAAACAATGCGAACGAAATAATTGTGGAAAACCCAAATCCAAAGGAACGCAGAGAAGCAAAACCTTAATGGCCCAGAGCCATTGGATCTACAGAATCAACGGACAATATTGAATCACATTAGAGGAAGCCAGTGGTGTATTGGCCTCTGCCCCAAGCGATTTGTGATCAGTGATGAATTATGGGCCGTTGATCAAGCACGCAGATCAATGGTGGAGCTTGATTGTATCGCATCACAAAGAACCAAAGGGGAGGACTTATCGCATGTCGAGGACTTAGCGATATGCGATTGCGATTTATTGCATTGCACATAACCAAAGGGAAGGGACCAAGTCCCGTGATCATGCGATATGCAATGCGCTGATAGTGCCTATATCGGCGATTGACAATCTGCGAGTGGGATCACAACCATGTAAAGGGTTCATGCCATGCGACATGTGATAAGGCAAACCCGAAAGGGTTTGTAGATGCAGCTGCATATTATTTGAGTTCTGATATAAAGTTTTTGTTGGGTTTTTCTATGTTTTGGTGTATTTCTGTTATAAAACCGAAATACAAAGGAGACCATGGCATATAGGTGTTGTGACTTGCGACAACGATATAACACAGATCCGATAGGCTTATAGGTCAGATTCAATATCATTTGAAGTCTGGCTTGGCGGAAATTTTCACTATTTTGTTGTATTTCTTGTGTATTTTTCTATGTAAATAGAGAAGTGTATTCCCGAGGATTTCACCCATGCCAGTGGTCCTTTCCATTGTAAACAGGTGGCCTTGATGATTCAAGCATTTTACAATGATTGTTTCAACGCTCAGGAAGGAGATGAAGGGACAGCACCGGGAGCCAGAGAGCTCGAAAAGGAATTGAAACCGACAACACTGATAGGATTAAAAACCCATCAAACAGAGGACATAGACAGTGGTTGCTCAATTGAAGTCAGTTGAAGGCAGTCACAGAAAGACAGTCAGTCAGTCTGAGGCAGATTGAATAGAGGAACAGGGAGAGTCTGTGCACTCTTTTAGACTCAAGTTTTTCGAGTGGATCCCTGTTTCATGTCACTGTTGTGTTGAGACTCTGTTTTGAGCTCACTCTTGTAATAATCTATTCTTGAAGACGTAATATAGAGGTTGACACTGAAAGCTGGACCAGGAGACATAGCCAGGAAGTCTGGTGAACTCCTTTATTATTTTGGCTATGTTGATGTGTGTGTCGGTTATGTTTTCTAACTGTTAACTGTCTATATTATTCGCAATCTTTTCAATCCATTGCACTAAATAATATAGTCATTCCTGCACATGAGTCTGTAATACCTTTTCTTCTTGATTTAGTATCCATTTCCGATCAAGTGGTGTCAGAGAATATGGTTTTGGTTTTATTAAGGTTAGACAAGCTTGTGTTGGATTTTGAATGCTAACTAGATTAAAGCTCATACTAGGAGAAGGAGAACTTGTTGAGGCTAATCCAGAGATTGGAAGAGTCTATTCTCAGAGGAGAATGGTAGAAGAAGCTCCATTGGGATCAAAATCTCAATTTATAGAAAGCTTTAAGACACTCCAAGCCATGGTGGAAGAGATGAATCTAGAGTTTAAGAAGGGTTGAGGTGAAAGAACTGCAACACCCAAACCAGAAAAAGGAGCAGAGGAACCTTTTCTAGTTGCCCCTCTGGAAGGCAAAGAAAAATAAGAAATACCTCCTCCACCATCTCCTCCATCATTGCCTTCATCATCCTCATCATCTTCTTCACATGACGCTTCTAAGAAGAAGAAGAAAGCTTCTTTAATCAAATTAGATGTGAAGTTTGATTTGCCAATTTATGATGGAGAAATCAATGCAGAAAACTAGATAATTGGGTAAGACAAATTGATGTATATTGCAAGGTACAAAATGTTGATTCAGAAAGGAAGAAGACTCAGCTGGCTAGCCTTCGACTTGGAGGAACTGCACTAGTATGGTGGGAAGGCAAGACACAAGCTGATCTATAAAAACATGGTAAAATCATTTCTACCTGGAATTAATTTGTTTATGCTATCAAAAATAAATTCTATCCTTTAGCTTACATGCAGCAGGCAATGATGAGTTCGCAAACTCTTCGCCAGTTGAAGTGTCAAAGTGTACAAAGTTATACTCAGGAATTCAGAAAGAGAGCTTTAACTCTAGGTATATCATTAGACTCACTTGAGACTTTATTGAAGTATATAGGTGGTCTTCATAGCTATTTAAAGCATACTATTCTCATGTTTAATCCCACTAGCTTAGATGATGTATCAGTTCAAGACACACATCTAGAAGCTAGAGGTAAGAATGTAAACCCAGAGGTTGGAGGATCATCTAAATATTCTATAAGCAAGAATAAGGAAAAGAAGAAACTGAAATGGAAGGAGAGGAAAGAAAACACTGTAAATAAGGATAAACCTTCATGCACTCATTGCAAGAAAGAAGGACACAATTAGGCACACTGCTGGTATTTGCATCCAGAACGGAGACCTAAGAAGTTCGGTGGTAAGGAGAGAAAGAATGCTGCTGCTATTCAGCAGGACTTGGGATCAAATTCAGGTGATGAAACAACAGTTATAGCCACAAGTATTGAAGGTAAATATTTTGAAGCATCCACAAGTAATTCTACACAATCTGTTGATAATGAAAATAATGAGAGGGAAAGAAATGAGCTTTTTCATATTAGAGTAATTTCCAAGCACAATAAGATTGATACTTTGTTTGATAGTGGATCACAAGTAAATTTTATTTCTAAAACAATTGTAAAGAAGTGGGGATTAGAAACAAAACCTCATGAGAAGCCATATCCATTAGGTTTGGTGTGTGATAAAACAAAGTTACAAGTAACGAGACAATGTAAACTTAGGTTTGCTATTGGATCAACATTTGTAGATGAGGTTGAGTTAGATATAGTTCCATTGGATATATGTGGTATTGTTTTGGGAAGTCCATACTTGTATGATAGGAAAGCTATTTTCTATAGGGCTGAGAATAAGTATCAACTCACTAAAAATGGAATCGAATACGTTGTAAGAGCTCATAAACTCAAAGATAACTATTCTCCCATAAACTTAGGGCAGATGAAAAGAATTGTGAATTTAAGTAAGAAATTTTTACTAATGGTTGTAAAGGCAAAGGATCCTGAAAAATCCAATGCATTTGAAGGCTGTGATTCTAAACAGAAAGTTGATTTAGTTAAAGTTGTTTTAGAGTATGATATTCTATTTCAAGAACCAAAAGGTCTGCCACCCTAGCGGGAAATAGTACATGATATTTATTTGCAGCAAGATGCTCCATTACCTAACATTAGAATGTACAAGTTGTCAGCTTTAGAGAATGCAGAGATAAAGAAGCAGGTACATGAGTTTCTCAATAAAGGGTTTATACGACCAAACACATCACCATGTGGATCTCCAATCGTGTTGGCGAGAAAGAAAGATGGTTCGTGGAGAATGTGCATTGATTATAGAGCACTAAATAAAATACCGATCAAGAACCATTATCCTCTTCCTCATATTGATGATTTATTAGATCAATTGAAAGAAGCAATTTACTTTTCTAAGTTAGAATTTCGAAGTGGTTATCACCAGGTCAAAGTTGCAGAACAGGATGCATGGAAGACTGCTTTCAAGACAAAGAAAGGACTTTATGAATGGTTGGTTATGCCTCTTGGCTTAACTAATGCTCCTGCTACATTTATGAGTCATGAATGATGTACTCAGACCATTTATTGATGACTTTGTAATTGTTTATTTAGATGACATTCTTGTTTTTAGTAAGACATGGGAAGACCATGTGAAGCATGTAAAGCAGACTTTAGATGTTTTAAAAAGAGAAAATATCTATGTAGAACTATCAAAATGTGAATTTGGCAGAACATCTTTATATTACTTGGGTTATATTGTAGGGGGTGGTGAATTGAAGATAGATCCCTCTAAGGTTGAGGTCATTATGAACTGGCCTAAATCCAAATCTGCTATAGAGGTTAGGAGTTTGCTAGGGGCAGCACAATACTGGAGGAAGTTTATTGATAAGTTTTCTCTGATTACAGCTCCATTACATGCTTTAACAGGATTGAAACATGTGTTTAAGTGGGGAGGAAAACAACAGAAAGCCTTTGACACCTTAAACGAGAAAATCAGTACATCATGAGTACTAGCACTGCCAAATCTTCAACATCCATTTGAGATTGAGACAGATGCCAGTGACTATGCCATGGGAGCAGTGTTGATGCAACACGGAAAACCCATATGCTATCATTTTGAGACATTTACTTCTGCAGTAGTTAATTATCCCACATATGATAAAGAATTGAATGCATTAGTACAAAGTGTGAAAAAGTGGAAAAATTGCCTAATGGGTAAAGAAACAATCATACATACAGATCATCAAGCACTTCAATATTTGCACTCACAAACTAAATTGCAACAATCAAGACATTATAGGTGGATGGGTTTCCTACAACAATTTCATCTTGTCATCAGATATAAGAAGGGCATACACAGTAAGGTTGCAGACATGTTATCAAGACCAATCATAAATGCATCTACTATACTTAAGAATAACTCAGTAATGCATGAAAGTTACATTAAATAATATGCTCAAGATGTAGATTTTAAAGATGTATCTGCAACTTTAAGTGATGGCAAGCAAGTAGAAGAATTGGATTATTATGTAAAGGACCAACTCTTATATCATTTGGGAAAGTTATGCATTCCACAAACTGAAAGAGTTAACATAATCTGAGAAGCACATACTTCTTTCATATCAGGTCATTTTGGTGTAAGTAAAATAGTTGCACAATTGCAAAGGTTCTGTTATTGGCCAAGAATGCATGAGACAACTTCTAGATATATCAAAGGATGTACTATGTGTGCTACAAGAAAGCCCAATAATTGAAAATTAGGCTTGTACACTCCACTTCCAATTCCTTCTGGTCCTTGGAAAAGTGTTTCCATGGATTTTGTTGGGGGATTGCCAAAGTCTAGGAAAGGTCATGATTATTTGTATGTTGTTGTGGATAGGTTCATTAAAATGTGTATTTTGATACCATGTAACAAGCAGGTTACAGCTGAAAAAATAGCAAAGTTGTTCTTTCAGAATGTATGGGTTCATTTTGGGTTACCCACTTCTATTTTATCTGATTGAGATTCTCGATTCGTTGGGAAGTTTTGGTTAAATCTATGGGAGTTGATGGAAACCAGGTTTAAGAAGAGCACAACATTTCATCCACAAACAGATGGTCAAACAAAAGTGGTCAACATGACAATGATCCAGTTGCTCAGAGGCTATTGCAACAAGCATCCCAAAATTTGGGATGAGCATTTGTGTTATGTGCAACATGCTTACAGCTGTGTCAAGCACTCTTCTACTTAGAGATCTCCTTTTGAGACTTGTTTTGGTTTTATACCAAAGTCTTCCTTGGATTTTGTCTTTGGTAAAGACATAGTAGCTGATGGACACCGTGATGTGGACAAAGCAACTAAGTTCATTGAACAAATCCAAGAAATTCACCAGGCAGTACAGGAACAACTGGAAAGAAGTCAAGCCAAGTACAAGGCAAGACATGGCAAGCATCAATTTGAGCATAGTTTTCAGGTTGATGATCAAGTCTGGCTATACATTGGCAAAGACAGAATGCAAGGTGAAGGTAAGAAGCTAAAACCAATAAGGTATGGACCTTTCAAGATACTTGATAAAATTGGTGAAAATACTTTTCGCCTTGATTTACCAGCTTATATGCAGATCTATTCAATCATTAATGCAGAAAACTTGAGCTTATATGAACCTTCGTTGATTGAAGATCCTGAAGAGCAAAGTCAGTTGCCTTCTATTGAGGATCTGTTGCCGGAGTATCTCAATGATTATTGTTGGGGATTGTAAGGCACAATTGTTTGATGTTTGATCCCATGCTGACGAAGATACTTTTCAAATTCATTTGAAGTGTATTATTTTCCATTATCAGTGTGAATAGAGATAATATGAGATTGTGCATCATTTTCAATCCATGTATGAAAGTTCTTGAATTTTTGAAAAGCATCAAATTTGTCCTTAAATAAATAAACCCGACACATTCTGTTGTATTCATCAATAAATGTCATCATATATTTATTTCCATTTGTAGAAGGAATAGGCATTGGACCGCATAAATATGAATGAATGAGTTCAAGTTTTCTATGTTCTCTGGAATGTGAATCATGAAAAGACTGTTTGCTATGCTTTCCTAGAATGCAAGCATCACATTGCTTCAATTTCCTAGGAATTGTAGGAAAACCAATAACATCATTTTTATTCAACAAGTGAAGGCTGTCATAGTTTAAGTGTCCAAATCTAGCATACCGTGATAGACTTGATAGAAATGTACCTTCATCATAATGAGAATTGTATGAGAAATTGTGTGCACGAGCTGAGGTACCTTGCAGCTTGAGAAGCCTTTCTTCTTCTATCCCCATCATGACAAGTGAGTGATCTGATGCTTTTCTCACCTCAACCTTGCCATCAAACATATGAATGAAGTGTCCTTGTTGGTGGATGTGGACCAAGGACAACAATTTTCTCCTCAGCTGTGGGAGATATAAAACATCATGCAGAAGAAATTCTAGAAGACTAGGCAATTTGAGCCTGATTGTGCCAAGCCTTGATGGCTTGATTTTTGATTTTTATACAAAGTATATTGCTCCATCAACATTGTCAGTAAATTCTTCAAAAAAATCTCTTCTGAAATTCATGTGGCAAGTTGCTCCTGAATCAAGAAACCAATCATTTTTCCAAGAAGCAAGTGAAGCATTAAACAAGTCTTCATTTACTCCAATATTACAATGTGCCACAACATAGTGATCAGATTCAAGTGCTTTACCTTTCCCTTTGTCATTAGTTTTACCTTTGGGTTGATTTATTTCCTTCTCAATTTTGTCTCAAGGCAACTTGCATGTCGATGCATCATTTGATCCATCTCTATTGCAATGTATGCAATGCAAATCAGACTTTTCTCCTTGAGAGTGTCTACCCCCCTACCTCTGAAATTTATTCTTCCTCTTCCTATTCGACCACCTCTTCCTCTGGAAGAATATTGAGCAATATTCTTATCTCTATGTGCAAGACACACAACCTCTTTACAAGACTAAGAAGCTATATTCTTCCCAAAATATTTATGTCTCTCAGAAAATTTATTCACAAGGGGCTCAAAGGTAATTTCTTTGAGGTTTCCATTTTCTTGCAATGACTCAAGATAATTTAATAAGTCGCATAAAGAGACTTGACAAAAGATATCAGAGGAATGCCTAGTTCAACACTAGTGACTTTGATATCATGCATAATAGATTTTACTTCTGATGTAAGAACAAGAAGATCATCATTTTGTAATTCAAGGCTAAACAATTTAATCATGAGTTGAACAACTTCAAGCGTAGAGTTTGGGTCATAGAGTTCCATCAATTTTTGTAAGGCTTTGAAAGCATTTGAAAATGGTGAAATATGGCGACTCACCTCTTCATTTACAGATGCTGAATCAAGGCATAGGCCTTGATGTTCTTATTTTCGCAAATGGTGAATTCCTTGTCTAAGGTAGGCTTTTCTGGTTCTTTATCTCCTTCTCCAACACAAACTCCTTTCCACAACTCATTAAAAATGAGAATGTGTTTAATCTTCCAAGACCACTAAGGATAGTTCTCCTTCCCATTTAGAACCACTCCCATAATAGATATCAATAAGTTCATTTTAAAAATGTTCTCTGTTGCCAATATATAAAAAAATGCACTTCTGGTGGTTAAAAAATGCAGTTAGGGGACATGGTGTATGGGGGAAGGAGAATCTAGGGGAGGTGGTATATGGGGGAGAGGTCAACGATTGACTGAGATTCAAAAATACTAGAACAACGTTATACCAACGTTATATA
>APFE030070213.1:9791-21038 GCA_000404065.3 Pinus taeda | reverse complement strand
TGCATTTAGGTAATATGGAACAACGTATTTATGTAACCAGTGTGCGGGATATGAGAAACCAAAGCAGTGAGTTATGACATGTGGATATGAGAAACCAGAGTGGGAGGAAGGTATGTTATGACAACATTATGGAGTGATGAACCTAAATGTTCAACGTAAGAGTGCATAGAGGTGGTTTAATACAATGCGACAGAAGGAGAGGGCATACAGTGAATACACTTGTGGGAGCTAAGGGGAATGCGTATGGAAATGGTAGAACAATGAACACAATCACTCCAATGTACACGTCATTCAACTGAATAAACAACTTCATGCATTCACCATATATGTCATTGAACATCAATCTTCTTCAATGTATGAGCTTGATAAGGAATTCCGATTACTGAAAGCACTTACCAAACATCGCAACACCTCCAGGTTTTGACCAGGCTCTCACACCAATTCTTCAATCGTATCAAACTTTCCAATGCACTAGCTTGCAAAGCAATGTCTCAACGCAACAATACAGCCCCTTCAACAATAAGATTACTATTGAATACGACATGCGGTAACACACTTCAACGAATGTATTCAACAATGAACGAGATTTGTAGGGTTTCGACAAAGATTTTAGTTTGCTAAAGATGCAGAGCAAAGGGATAGAATATGGAAGAGAAATATGATAGGAGTTACACTATAGAAAACTAATTTGGGACCTGTGCTTTGATACCATGTCAGGCCAGGAGGTAACTCCTCAAATGAACTATGTTTATTCATTTAGATTATTCATAGTTATATACATGAGGGAGTGACTCTTGGGTTTCACCTCCCAATGACTCTTCCTTTTCCATTATTTATTATTTACATTATTTACAACTGTTCACCCAATCCCCATGATTAGGTGCCAAAAAAAAATATAACAAGCCCAGGCATGAGTAACACAAAACTAATAGGTCGTTCAAGGTGAGAGGCAGAGTATGATTATAGTTAAATAAGGAGAGGCTATTGGGTCCTAGTGAGAAAATCAAGGCTCCACAATATGATCCCTTTGAGATACTGGAAAAGGAGGGCATAGTGCCTATAGACTTAATATATCCCCATATATGAACATTTACTTAGTGGTAAATGTAGAGAATTTGAAACTCTAAGAGCCTTCCATGCTAGGTCAGAAAGAGGAACAAATCCTTGACATATTCAGTTGAAAATTTAGCTTCCATGCAAAGCTAAATGGTAGACTCGAGAGAATGTGGAGGAAAAATTTGCTTTCCTCATTCAGTAAAAGATTTTGGGGACCAAAAGCCTTCCAAAATGGGGAGGTGTGATATTTACTGGTCATTATGTTATTTTCCATCCATATTGATGCTTTCATAGTGGAATAAGTGGAGGAATAAACTCACAAGAACTTTTTACGAATGGGCACTAATTTGGTGAATTTTGGCTTGAAACCTTTCATAAGAAATTTAGGGCATAAAATGGAATATTTTTTTGGAGGGGGTGTGGGGCAAGGGCAGACGAAGTTTGTTTCTTAAGAATTGTATCCCTAGCACTATTCTACACATAAATAAATATCCAATGAAGCAAGAATCACCTCAATCAAAGTCCATATGCAAAATTTATGCCTTTCGGAAGTTGCCCTTCTTGTTTTGACCACCATGATTTAAGATGATTCCACGTCAACCCCCATTATTCATGGAAAATGGGCTAGCCATGTGATCATAATTAATAAGGCTCTAGAATAGTTGATATTGTAACTCTAGGTAAGAGTTGAAGGAGTAAAACATAACCATTAGTAGCCTATCAAGTTGTGTTATAATCACGCCACTAGGAGGAAAAGGGGTTCCATTCTATTTGAGTGAATTTTGTTCCATAGATGAAAAGAAGAGTCAAGAGTGGGTAGGGATATATAAAACAAAGAGGGTTTGTGCATGTAACAGGCCATGGGCCATAGGCTTCACTTCTTTGTACTTGCATCCATTTTCCATTCAGAGAAAGAGAACAGAGCAATCTCACCTCCCAGTTGGGTTTTCTCTCAAAAGGGTCTCCCAAATTATAAATTGTGTTAATTTATGGGTTTTAAATTATTTCGTTGTTCTATATTTTTTTCATAATTATAGTTTGCATGCATATGCAATAAACATTGATTAACAAATCCAAAAATCTAAGGAGAAATAAACCCTCATAGTGTAGATTTTGGATTTTCTAATATATTTTAGTACATATGTTGTGACAAATTGTCCAATAAAATATTTATGACAATTTATATATAAATTGAAAAATTGAAAAATTAAACAAACTTACACTTCTTATAAACTTAAATAATAATAAAATTAGTAATCTAAACATCTAGGTTATTATCATAGTAAATTCAAAAACCAATTTATGGAAATACATTTTTCTCACTCCACTATTTTGGTTTAAAATCCCCCATCCCAACAATTTATGGTGCTAAAGGGAAGTCAATGGTACTCATTGGAGTAGTCATTATGCAAATGGAGGATTAAAAAAATATAACTTTCAGTGTCACCATTTCTAACATTTGGATTTATGAAATTCAAGGTAAACCCAAAAAAATTAATAAAGATAAGTTTTTTTTCTTTTTAAAGTAACATGCACTTCAAAATCTAAATCAATATTAACAAAATATTTTTTATAGTGTTTTTTTTTCTTTTTTCTTTTTGTAAATTTTGTCTATGATTTTTATTGTTAACAAAAATGATTACATTGATAAATATTTATGCCCACGCCGGAAGATCTTGAGTAGCTTCTAAAATGACCAAAACACAACTGATCAAAACATTATTGAGGCAACACTTACGCTAAGGAATACATATGTAAATACCTTGGATATAGATATGAAAACAAGCAAACTATGACTGTCATAAGCAAAAAACATCCTAGAGCCGTTGACATCGCTCGATAGAATAAAAGTATAGTGATTACAAAAAGCAAAGAGTAGCTACCAACAATTAGAAGTAGGCAGTAAACATAGTGTATGTAGACCTCGTTGACCTTGGGAAGATTTGTCTTGCTTAAAGGAAGATCTTTTGAAGAAGTGTATTGTGCCATAATTAGGGTTGGAAGCTAGTTGATGATGGATTGAGCCTTGTTGATCTTATCCTATTGAAAGGATTTATTTAAGGGTTGACTTGGTGCTTGGAGGAGGACTTGGTTTATGGTTTGGGTCTTGATTATCTCATTTGAAGCAGATTCTATAAGAAGAGAAAATATTTTCTAGGTTTTCTACTTTAAGGGGTTTTTCCCTAGCTTGGAGCCTAATTTATGTATCCTTTGTCTTTACTAATTTTCTCTTGACAATTGTTTGATGAAGAAGAACTAATAAATAAAATATAATAAGATAAATAATGTTCACAGGCAATTATTTAGGTTAAGAAAAATAATAATTAATAGCTTCCATATTTCATTTTCCAACATGGCATCAGAGCCAAGGTGAACAAGTGAAGGCAGCTGAGAAGATCATCTTGTGGAAATAAACAAGGGTTTTCTAAGGAAAATCACTTACAGAAGAATCAAGACTACATCAAGCTCTCATCAAAGGAAGGCTTGAAGAGGAAGATTACAGGTAAGTTGTTGATCTCTCTTGGAAGTATATCTATTTGGAAGGCATCTTTGAAACAAGCATCAAACAAACTTGGTATCATTCATCACTCTTTGAAGTTTTTGCTAAAGGTATCCTAGAATACATATTTCTAGGACATCATTGAAGTCTCTTTGAAGATCTTGAAAGCCTCGAGATAGTTGAACACATCATCAGAGAAGGGAAGACTCTTGATTGACAAGTATGTATCATATTATCACTCTATGTCTAAATATTTAGTTCATATGGGTTCTTTTTGCAAGGAAAGAAATAATCTCATTGACTCAACAAATTTCTTCGCATGGAAGAAAAGTATTGATCTGGCACTTGCAGAACATGAAGTACTGGAATATGTTCTCAGTGAAATTATTGAACCTAGCAAAGATAAGACTCAAGAAATAGAAAAATACAAGAAAGGAGAAGTGAGGACACAAAGGATAATTGTTGAATACATTAAGGATCATATTGTTCCATTTGTTGCTAATTTGAATACTTTTAAGGCTATGTATGACAAGCTAGTAAATTTGTACTCTATAATTACATTAGGACAAAAGATGTATTTGATAAATAAAATATATAAAATGAATAAATCGAAGGATGGGGATATGGCCTCCTTTTTAATGAATATTTATCAAATAAGAGATTAGTTGCAAGGGCTCAGGGAGACAATTTATGACTATGAAATGACCATCTGTGTACTAAATGCCTTGCCACTAGAATGGAGCAATTTTGTAACTAGCATTTACTCTAAGAAAGAATCAACTCCTTTTGATGAGTTGTGGGCTCAATTCATCTTGGAAGAAACCGGGACTAAGGTAAAATATGATATCGAACTAGATGAACAGTCTCAAGCCTTTATTCAAAGGACCAAGACGCTGAAGAAGGGAAAGTTTGGAAAGTCCAAGAAAAAGCCAGATGTGTCCAAGATTCAATCCTTTGGATGCAATGAGTATGGACATTTTAAGAGGGAACGTCTGATCAAGCATAACAGAAAAATAAAGGAAAGAAGAAAATATCTCACAACTGAAGAAATGGGATAACCTGAGAAGAAGATGAAGAAAGAAGATATAAAAGATATTTACTACTGAAGAAGACATCCTCACTATCACGTTCTTTGAGAAGTTGGTCTTTCCTTTAGAATAATATGCATTGTTGTTTACTCTAGAAGAGTCTTGATTTTGTATGGCATCATAGATAAAAGCATGTTATAGTAGCATATTTAGAGTTTAATTCTCTCATATTATATTAGAGGTAGTCATTTTACTAAGGTGGGTCATCATGATCCTGCAAGAACCATCATTTTCGAAGGTTCTTAGAAAAAGCATTATGACAAGGTTAGTATATATTCCATATAGTATGGAAATAATACTCTTAAGGGATGGAGGAATGCAATTGGTCAAGTTGCAAGCTCATTTTAGGGCTTATATCTAGATGATTGAATGAGAATACATATTGAAAATAATTCTTCTCCTCGATAAGATTCACATGTACAAAATCTTGTAATATTCTTAGTATGATTATGTGATGCTTAAAGAATTTGAATTACTCTAAAATTAATAAATAATTAAGACTTTCTCACTAGATTATGTAGAATAGTGATCAACATCGAGTATAATCTTTGGAACAAAATTGTAACTTAGTAAAGTTTGATCTATGGACACTTTGATGCATGGATAAATATTTGTGTGGAGATTAACCATGAGGATGTTAATGCTTTGATGAGAAGGTCACCATGATGATGTAAGTCTAACATTAATAATTTTTGTTGGCTATATGATTAACATATTATTTTGCTACCTAGAAGGATATTGCAAGAATATATGAAGAAAGTTTAGGCAAGCTCAACATATCGTACCTGGAAATTATGAAGTCAAGGTGTATTCATCTTGTATTTGAAAGGTAGAAATGGTAGAAGATAACCTGAAGATCAAGCTCATACAAAGGAGACCACTTTCACGAGGAAGCTATGATTAGATTGAATTTTGGTAAGGCTCAATATAATGCCTTCATTGTTGATGACGATATGAGTGATTACCTAGAACTTGTCACAAGATTGAAGGAAGAAGATGGATCCGTAATACCCAGGAAGGAAAGAGGAAGACATGCAAAGAACAACTGGTTGATACTCTTATGGATACAATCTAGAAAATTTGTGGTTATGACTTCCCAATTGAAAGGAATTCAGGAATATCCATTAGTTTTGAGAGGGAGTAAATGAGTCTCCTTGAATAGGAGAAAGGATATATTCTCTCATAAAAAAGAGAATAGGGATATCCTCTCTAATTGAGAGGGAGTGATAATGGACATCACATGTGCATTCTCTTCTTCATGTGTCATGCACTTGACCAATACTAACAATTGTAAGTCTAAGTGGAGGACATGGAGAGAGAATAGTGGAGATATGTCGTTTCCTTGAGGATAAACAATCAAATGAAGGAAAGGTATTGACACTCTTTAAGGATGAGACAGGTATCCAAGATAAGAGTAGTCGAAGATGACCAATATTATTTGATGATTAAGGGATAAAAATTCAAGGCAAGAATAGTCCTAAAAGAACATACCATGTGAACATCTGGATGGGGTATGTTCCTTAGAGGTAGTGTAGTATCACACATAACGTCTCTTAGCATGATGCTCTTGAATGAAGATGAGATTGTCTAGTTAGGCCTTAAAGATAGTGTTGGTCATAATGTTGATGCTTACAGTTGGCTTATCAATCCGACTCTTCTTACGAGAACTCTTCAGTTCGAGAATGATGTTGTACAATTATGAATACCTCTATAGTTAAGAGGGAGTGTTGGAAATGCATCTAGTTTTAGCCTTCATAGTTGTTGTTTTACTCATTTCATTATGTATATCTCATGTAACAAATAAAAGAAGATTATTATTTTAAAGCACAATTTTCATGCTTCTTATTGATGGTCTTCTAGGTAAAAGCATGTTCTGCATGCTTCTATGGTTTTTTAGGTCATAGGATTTATTTTCATGAGTCAAGAGAGTCAACATCATGTTTATAACACCCTTTCGGGCAAGATGTAACTTGTAAAAGAATTTATTTTAAGTCTAGAAGGTCCTGGTAACCTCCAAAGTACAAGTCGGCTTTGATAAGTACAAGTCGGCTTTGATAGATTCAAGTCGGCCTTAAGGATCGAATTCAACCCCTTAGAAAGGCTATAAATACAGGAAACTTCAACCTCATTTGGTACATTCACTTACACAAGTTCGATCTCTCAAGAACAAAAGGATGGAATTCGACCCCTTGGAAAGGCTATAAATACATGCAACTTCAACCTCATTTGGTACATTCACTTACACAAGTTTGATCTCTCAAGAGGAAGTTTGATCTGAAGCTGGGAAAGAAAAGAAAGGGAGAGAGAAGGTCTAGAAGGCAAGGGGAATCTAATAGGAAGGAATAAAGTTTTTTTTGGCTCTCTCTCTCTCTCTCACCCGTGTGAAATCAATGGTTTCTGCAGCTTCTAGGAAGGCTGAAATTGTAGGAGATCAAATTGTAGTATCAAGTTGTTGGAAGAAAAATTACTCTCTTTTAACCTCATTGATCTTGGGAAGACATGTATTTGTTAAAGGAAGACATATTTAAAAACTATCTTGTGCCATAATTAGGGTTTTTGCAGTAGTTATAGGGCTAAAGTTGGAGGATGAAGTTGCAAGGTCGAAGTTGGAAGTTGGCTGATGTTGGATTAAGCCTTGTTGATCTAATTCTATTAGAAATATTTCTTGAAGGGCTGACTTGCTACTTGGAGAAGGACATGGTCTAGGGTCTGGGTCTTGATTGTCTCATTTGAAGCAGATTCTATAAGAAGAGAAGATATTTTCCTGGTTTTCCACTTGGATGGGTTTTTCCCTGGCTTGGAGCCTAATTTTTGTGTCCTTTGTCTTTACTGTTTTTTCTCTTTATAATTATTTGACGAAGAAGAAATAATAAATAAAATATAAGAATATAAATAAAGCTCACAAGAATTACTAAAGTTAAGGAAAATAAGAATTAATAGCTGCCATATTGCATTTTCCAACAACCATTTGTAGATTCGAGTGAAATTAGATGGGTGTAGATTCATGTTGTGTATTACTGAAGGGAACCCAAACATAATTTAGGATTTGGATGAAGTCTTCATCCTTCAGCTATTTAGGTTTTAAGTTGAACGAGCTAGGGGGTTTTCCCAAACTAGGAGAAATTTCCAACAAACTAGGTTGTGGTAAAAGTCTCATTTTGCTAGTACCCGTTGTTGCATTCTAAGTGACTATTTCTAATACCACTTTGTTATTTTATCCTCCCCATTCCTTCTATTTTTCGAAGTGGATTTGAGCTTGATAGGTTGAATATTAAGTAGGCAACTTGCTCAAGGCTTCTAATTAAAAAATATGATCTAGTTGGGCCATTGGCCCCCAACTTTCAAAGACGTCAAGGGTAAAATTTAAATCCCCACATAGGATTATCATTCCTTGTTGAATCTAGGACTTGGAAAGAAGATGCTCCCAATAATCCTAATGATATTAATAGGGCCCATATATGTTTAGGTGGTTGAGCCATTTTCCCATTTATGAATGAAAAGGGAGATAACTAACCTTGAATCAAGGCCCACAAATTAGAGAGAGAGAAATAGCAGTTTCCTTCTAAGTTGTAACAAGCCCTCCCAAATGACCTAAAGCATCATATAATTGAAATCCTATCCTTTGATAATTTTTGAGAGGTATTGAACAATATTGTCTTTGTTTTTCATGAGTCCTTGCAACAAAATGACAAAGAGATTGTGAGAGTGAATTAACCTCTTAAGGGCCAATTTCTTGGAGGGAATGGACATCATTCTAAAGATTCCTTAGGCAATTGCTCTAAGGGCCCCAAAGTTGGTCATTTTACCTTTGAGTTGGGTTGCTTTTGGCCAATGGATAAATATGAATTTATATCTCTTTGCCTTGTCTTGGGATTTTTCTCTTTTAGATGTCTGAAACCACCATCAAAAGATCCATCACAAACCTTGGTTTCCTTATTGTGAGGATTTTGGTTATACTTTGAGCCCTCAAAAGAAAGAGGGTCTTCTTTGGGTTTCTTAAATGAAGGTATGTGGAGGGAGGAATGGGGTCAAGGAGTTTTAGAATTGCAACAAGGGATTCTTACAACCCAACTAGGGGAGAATAAAGTAGGTTGAGGCTTCAGAAACCATGATAGATTGGAGAGAGTCTTCATGGAAAATTTTGGTCTTATTATGCAAATCATATTCCCACAAACCAAATTGTAAATGACCAAATGAATCCATAGGAGAAAAGGGGCTTAAATAGTCTCACATGAAACAAACAAACTCTCCCTATCTAGATAAGCAGGAAACTCCTTGAGAGACTCCTATTGTTCCACCACTAACCTTTTTGCTAGAATATTTGGTTGGATGGGTCATTCATGGAGGAGACAAGTAAGCCGATCGAAGGTGATTTTCCTTGTGACAGGGGAGTGAATTATTTGACAAGAATATATGACTTTAAAACCCATGTCATTTTATTGAAGAGCACAAATCCTCGACCAAGTGCCCATACTCGTTACACCTACATTTGAAGGGAACTCCATAATTAAGAACTTGTTGAAAAAACATGGGTCTTGTTTTGATGATGATGGGATCTATATGACCTTGGGTTAGGTAAAGGCCCACAAGGATCCTTGTCAATCCCATATACTCAAATTCCCAGAAGGAACTATCAACTTTATAGTATAGTCACGGAGTGTTGCCAATTTATTTGAAAAAATATTTAGGCCAAAGCGTCAAGGGTGGACCTAACATTCTAATATAAATAGGAGTAAAATCAATCTAATTAAAAACACATCAAAGTCCACATGCCATTTTTTTTAGGAATTAGGCCTAAGAGTCCCATTTCTAATAGCTTTGAAGGATTTTATGTGTCTTTATGAGCCCTAAATAACTAGGTTAACCATGCTTTTACAAAGAGTCGTACTTCTTGATACATATCCTAATAAAGCATTAAAATTTCGATCTATCCAATTTTTAAGGGAGATCACTCCCATTCTACAGATATCAAACCTTCCAACCAACAAGGATTTTTCAAAATTCATTATTTCATTTAACCTCACATTGTCCCCTAACAATACACTAATTACCTCAGAATTGCACTTGATGCATCTCCTCCTTTTTCAAGGGTTCCTTGGTCCTCCTAGTCCCACACTTTTGATTGTAGAGGCTCTAGTATTAGGCAAAGAGAGACAACTCATTAACTTGGTCTTCATGATTTTTTTTAGAAATCCATACCCTTGATAGTCATGAATGTCAACTTCAATGAAACTCGAGCCACTCTCCTATCATCAAATTGATGGGCATTACACATTTAGTGGAAGAATTGATGCAATTGTTCCTATGTGGTGGGATTTAATTTCCTTCTTTGAGGATCTAACTCGATCTCCCTTGTCTGGTTGGTGTCCTATTATGACCAAGCAAGGAATTTCCTCATGGCGAACTTTGAAACCGTGAATGAACCAAGGTGCTTAACGTCATTGATTTGGTGTATGAGTTATCAAATTTGAGGGTTAATGCTTCGAGGATAAAAATGTCATCATCTCAAAAAGATCTTTGTTGATAGATTTCCCCTCATTAGCTTTAGGTGAATGAGAAGCAAGTGAGACGATATCTTAGATGACCTAGATGTCTTTTGAGTCCCCCCATATCTATTTATCACCTACCTAGAGGATTCTTCACACAAACCATGAAGTCCTCCTCCATGGACCTCAGAGAAGTAAAAGGAAAAAAACTATACAAAAACTCTAGGAACCTACTACGTGGGCTTCACTAGGGATCAATACCATAACACATGGGTTCATATTAGGGAATTTATATTGAAGAAAAAATGACATAATATATTGGGGGTTATATAGGGGGTAAAGAATTTTTATATTGGCAGTTATAAAAATGGAGCTCAAAATTAATGATAAGATATAAAAGGGTATAAAAAAATGTTAATGAAAAAAAGGATACCTATAATCTCTAGTGCAAGTAGGGGTTTTTTAAATTGGGAAGGTGTATTGGGTTTGTACTGGTAAGGGGTTAAATAATGTGATTTTTAGGAGTATTTTCCAATATGTAATCAAATTAAAGATATTGTTTAATATGTCATGATTAAACTTTATTTAAATTAAAGCATTATTTTTTGTTTACTAACTGGTAAAAACTTAAATCTAGAATCTCAAAAAACAATGACTCTTTATTGCAAGAAGATCACCCATTAAACTTCCCCTTAGATTTAAATTAAAACATTATTATATCTTTAATAATATATATTTTAAAAATTAATATTTTTAAATTTTAATTTTGAGTGGCATTTAATTTTGTTTTTAATTTTACTTTTTATTTTTTAATTAACTTTAAAACATTACGTGTATACTTATCGCCAATATAGCAATATGCATGTAAAGAAGCCCACTTTATTTTTATTTTTAAAAGAAATTAAAATGTGTAGTAAATAGGTCACTTTTTCATTAAAGAAAAATTAAATGCCTACCATGATTATTTCTAACGCTTCTCACGGTTGTCTTATTTATCCATGTAGGTATTTTTAATAATCTATCTGGAAATAATGTTCGGTAAATAATGTTTTTTAAGGCTGGTACAATATTTATATATGATTATATTTTATTTTTTTTTGAGGATTTGAATCGAAAT
>APFE030070205.1:0-33042 GCA_000404065.3 Pinus taeda | reverse complement strand
TTTCTTTCCACATGGGGTCACAGGAGAGCTTAGTCATTTTTCCAGCCCTGAAACGCCCATTTTTTCTCTACACCAAGAGAACTTCTCAGAGCTCACAGATTTGGTTAATGCATCTGCAGTATTCTTCAAAGTGTCCACCTTTACCAGCAACACCTTTTTGTCTTCTATCATATCCCTCACAAAGTGATACTGAACATCAATGTGCTTTGTCTTTGAATGATAAGCAGGGTCCTTTGCAAAGAAAATTGCACTTTGGCTATCACAGTCTATCCTTATAGCGCCTTGTACTAACCCCATACTTGAACACAATCTCTGGAACCAAACTGGTTCCTTGCTTGCATGAGTGGCTGCCATGTATTCTGCCTCTATAGTTGATAGTGCCACTACAGATTATTTCTTACTCATCCAACAGACTACACCTCCAAATAGGTTAAACACATACCCACTTGTAGATCTTCTCTGTTCAAGATCTCCAGCCCAGTCTGCATCAACAAAGCCATGAATATCCAACACTCTGTCCAATCCTGGTCTTCCTTGGTAGCAGAAACCATAATCACTAGTGCCACGCAAATAGCTGAAAACCCGCTTCACTGTTGCCCAGTGCTCCTTCCCTAGTTTTGACATAAACTTGCTCAATACTCCCACTGCTTGTGCAATGTCTGGTCTAGTATAGACCATTGCATACATCAAGCTACCATCTAGACTTGCACATGGAACATGGGACATGTCCTCTTCCTCTTCTTGTGTCTTGGGACACTGTTCAGCATATAACCTCACACCTACAGGAATAGGAACCTTCACCGGTTTACTACCCTGCATATTAAACCTCTATAGTATTGTCTTGACATACTTCCTCTGGTTTAAGCAGAGCTTCCTCTTTTTCCAATCTCTTTTAATTTCCATGCCCAAAATATAGTTTTCAACACTGAGATCTTTCATGTCGAATTTGGAGGACAATTGGGACTTCAAATCCTGGATAATTTCTTTGTCATTTCCAACTAGCAACATATCATCGACATACAAGACCAGATAAATAACACAGTCACCAATTAATTTAAAATACACAGAGTGATCTACTTTGCTTCTGGTGAAGCCAAGTCCCCTTATAAATGTATCAAATTTCTGATACCACATCCTTGGTGATTGTTTTAACCCATACAGAGACTTCATTAAGTTGCATACCAGTTCTTTCTTACCCTTCACCGGAAAGCCTTCAGGTTGCTTCATGTAGATTTCCTCTTCCAAATCCCTGTGAAGAAATATTGTCTTCACATCCATCTATTCTACCTCAAAATCAAAAGCAACAACAACAGATAAAAGTAATCAAATAGAAGTTACCTTGGCAACAGGAGAAAAAATATCACCAAAATCAGTTCCCGGCACCTGGGAATAACCTTTTGCCACCAACCGAGCTTTGTATTTCTCCACCTTCCCTTCCGCATTTGTCTTTTTCTTGAACACCCATTTGCTTCCAATGGGTTTCCTTCCACCCGGCAACTCCACCAGATCCCAAGCCTCATTTTTGTGCAAAGATGCTATTTCATCAACCATGGCCTCTTTCGAGAGTTTTCCATCCTCTGAATCCACTACTTCCTTCAAAGTTCTAGGATCATCATCAATGACAGACAAAGCAAAATTTGAATAGAAAGCAGATGGACTATACCTTTCTAGCTGCCTTCTTTCTCGAACTGATCTTATCACAGCCGACGTTTGTGGCTCTTCATCTTCCGATTCCTCCTCTGCTACAGAGTCTGATTCTTCCTCCTTTAGTTCAAACTCTATCTTAATAGGTTCCTTTGGTTTGATTTCATGTTTAATAACATCTTTCACCTCTCTGAACACCACATCTCGACTGTACACAACCTTTCATGTGACTAGGTTCCAAATCTTATAACCCTTTAAACCATCCTTATACCCAATAAAGATGCACTTTTCAGATTTACTATCCAACTTGGTTAATTTCTCCTTTGGAACATGTACATATGCATCACATCCAAATACCCTCAGATCTGAAAGAGATGGTTTCTTACCAGTCCATACTTCTTGTGGAGTCTTTGTTGGGCCTCAAACCTGCACTCATTTACCCATTCTCCCAACAGCCTTTTCCTACTCATTTCCTTCTTTTGTCATCATTTCCTTCATCAACTTGTTCAATTCATTGCATTATAGGACTTTTTAACATGATTTGCTAATTGTGCTAATGATTGACTGTTGGTTTAGATTTTTGGTTCAAGTGTTGCAATTTCGCAGCTGATACAGGGTTTCCGCAGCCGGTCTCTGATTCTGCAGCCAATCCCAGATTCCGCAGCTATTTTCTTGTTTGCTATGATCCAGGTGTCCTCCAGAGGAAAGAGCCACATGGGCAAGTTTGTATGACTGTGTACATGGTGCGTGTGCTATCAGTTTAGCCAAACTGGCCGTCTACACCCCTGGTCAACGTGGAAGTAGCCCCGGTCAAACAGCAAGGTTGCAAACAGTGGCACGGCTCTGTGTGTTCAGTTGGAGCACGTAAGTCACAACTGGCCTCTTCTTTAGCCACGAAGACTACAGGGGACAAGAATCCAACAGCGGATTTATTAAACCATGATGATCGTTCCCTAAATCCGTGCACGGTGCTGCTGAACGTGTCTTTTTCCTAGCTGTTAGTTATCTTAGTTTACGCACAGGACAATTGATGTACCTACTATAAATAAAGCGTTTCTACACGCCGAGTAGTGAATTTTTTTGGAAGTTAATCTTTTGCTATTGTAAACTCTATTTTGAAGACTCTTTTATAAAACTTTTAGGCTCCCCATTGTGTTTTATCATGTGCTGATTTAATACCAAAAGACAGTTCTATTTCTACCTGCGTAGCTGATCTTTTAATTGGTTGAAGTGGATGGAGGGCCCCTGTATGCTACAACCATTGTACAATAGTTTTTAAATTTACTTTCCTCCATTTCTTTTTCTTTAATTCACCATGTATATTAATGTACAGCTTTGAATTATGCTGCTTTACGTTTCTTTACTTTTCATGACTGATCAATGTGTTTTTACAGCTTTGTTAGGAGCCCGGGACAGTGTGCTTTTCCTTCTTTTTAACACTAGTGGCATCTGAATTTGTCTTATCTAAACTGCTGACTTTTGCTTTGATTTTCATTAGTTTCTTTGCTTAGTTAGTTTCCTTGTCTAGTTACTTTATCAAGTTTTGTCAAGTTGCTAATCTCTTGATGGTTCTTTTTATCATAATTCACTAACTTTTATGGGACCAAAATATCATTTAATTGCAGCTTGGTTTATTTAGTTTCAGACTCATATTGCTAATTCACTCCTAAATATTTTTCACATGATCAATTTGGCTAAAGGAAGAATGTTAAGGGAGAATTAAGTAGTGTGGTTTGTCACTTAATTTTTGCATTCCTTTAAATTCAATAGAAAAGTTAGAGTAGTGTTCTTGCTTTCAGCTGAGTTAATATAGATGTCATTTTCATTCTTATCAGCAGTAAGGTATTGGACTAGTGCCATTGGTCTTTTTGTTTGATGCTTTACTTTCATTCAAAGCTTTAATTCCATTTCAAGTTATTGTTCAAGTTTTCTCTTTTAAACTCAAGAATCATTTTAGAAATCACCACATACACACACATTCACTCACTTGTTTATAACTTCAACACATCACATTAGGAAGATAAGTTAGACATACACTAAAAACGAAAAAAAGAACTAGGAAAGGCTGCTTAAGTATATATTGTACACTTCACTTCATCAGCTTACGAGCCCCGGGTTGACAATTTGTGATAGCAATTTAGACAACACTAAATTGACCAAACAATATCCTTCCAAAAATTTGTTTACTATCTCAATTTTCCCATCAGATTGAAGATGATAATATGAGCTATGAGCTAACTGAGTACCAAGACAAGAAAATAATTTTGTCCAAAAATTTCCAGTGAAAATGGGATATCTGTCACTTACAATAATCTTTGGGTTTCCATGTAGCTTTTCAATTGTTTCATAAATGTCGTAGAGACTATACTCACTTTAAATGGATGAGATAATGCACAAAAGTGTAGTACTTGATAAGTCTATCAACTACCACTATGATAACACTCTTTGCTTCAGAATTGGGTAAACCTGTGATAAAAACCATAGAAACCTCCTCCCAACATTAGCTTGGAATGTATAAAGGTTGTAATAATCTTGGGGTCTTAATTGTTTGAAATTCATTTTTTTGGCAAACCAAATATTCCGCCACAAACTTTTGAATATCCAATTTAAGGCCATCCCAAAAAAATCCTTCTTAACCCTGTGGTAGGTTTTTAGAAATCTTGAGTGCCCTCCTAAGGGAGAGGTGTGCAATTCCCTAAGAATCTTTCATTTGAGCTGGGAATTCTTACATAGGTATAACTGATCATTGTACCATAACGAATCATTTTTCTAGCTAAATGTATCATATGTGCTGGGATCTTGTTGTATCTTTTGAATGAGTTCCCACACTTCCTCATCATTCTTCTGTTCATTCCTTGCTTCGTTTATCCAATCTGGTTGGACAATAGAAATGGCGCAAAGAAATGCTTCCACATCCTCATCCTTTCTTGAGAGTGAATTTCCCACAACATTTTTCTTCCCTTTTTTGTAGATGATTTCAAAGTCATAACCCAACATATTTGTGACCCATTATTGTTGCTCTTCTGAAGATAATCTTTGTTCTAAAAAGTATTTAAGACTATCATGATCTGTTTTTACCTTGAAGTGTCTTCCCATTAGGTAGGGTCTCCATTTCTTAAGTGCATGTAGTATTGCCACCATTTCCTTCTCATAAATAGCTTTGTGTAAATGCCTTCCTTTGATTATATGACTTTCAAAAGAAATGGGTCTTTCTTTTTGCATTAAAACAACACAAATTCCATTTCCTGAGGCATCACATTCCATAATAAAGGTTTTTGTGAAGTCTAGTGCAGCTAAGACTAGTGCTTGGCACATTGCCTAGTTAATATGTTCAAAGGCCTTCGTTGCTTCTGGAGTCCATGAAAATGCATATTTCTTCAACAATGTTGTTAGAGGTACTACTATTCTCCCATAATTATTAACAAACTTAAGATAATACCCTGTCAACTCGAGAAATCCACGTAGATGCTTTATGGATTTGGGGATTTTCCATTCCTTAATGGTTTTAATTTTGCTAGGGCCTACCTTAACACCTTCATGAGATACAATATGACCCATATATTCCATCTATTGTACTCCAAAGAAACATTTGGAAATTATTGCATATAATTGTTTCTCCTTCAATAAATTGAGCACCATGTCAACATGTTGGAAATTATCTTTCCAACACTTGCCGTAGATTAGTATATCATTAAAAAAGTACTAACACAATTTTTCTAAGGAAGGGTTTGAAAATGGAATTCCTCAAACCTTGAAATGTGGAGGGTGCATTAGTAAGGCCAAAAGGCGTGACCAAAAATTCATAATGACCCTCATGAGTTCTACATGTTATTTTTGGAATGTCTTTAGTCTTCATTATGATCTGATGATATCCTGAATGAAGATGCAACTCGGTGAAGTAAATTTATCCATGCAATTAATCCAATAATTCATCAATGACATGAATGGGAAATTTATCTTTAATAGTGAGCTTGTTGAGTTGCTTATAATATGGACACATACGCCATGATCCATCCTTCTTGTGAACCAATACTACTGAAGCAGAGAAAGAATTTTGACTAGGTCGAATTATACCAGCCTATAGCATTTCTTCAACCATATGTTCAAATTCACTCTTTTGGGCATAGGGATATCTGTAAGGCCTGATGTTTGTAGGAAAACTTCCCGAATAAAATTCATAGCATGATCATGATCACGAACAGGTGGGAGGCCTTTGGGAGTCTCAAATACCTTGGAATGGTTGTCAAAGACTTCTTGGAAATCTGGAGAAATGGATGATTTCAATGTGGGAACCTCTAATGAACATAATTTTGCAATTATTTATCGTTTTTCTTTCTTGAGAACCTTCGTCATTCCGTTAGAGATTATTATCTTTCCTATTTCGTTGCAATACCCCTTAATTCAACTTCCTTTCCTTCTAAAGAGAATTTTAGGAAAAGTTCTTGAAAATTAAAAGCTATTATACCCAAGGATTGTAGCCATTGGACTCCTAGTACAACATCGACACCAACCATTGGAATGGAAAGTATTGGGCTATGCAATACATATTCTACCATGGATAGCTTGGTATTGTGGCACTTTACTAACCAATTGTTGGTTCCTCCACTTGCAACCATCACTTGACACTCTCGTGCTGGATATAGGAAGAAATTCAATTCCTTGGCTATCGTACATTGAATAAAATTATGGGTACTTCCCAAATGAATCAACACTATTAAATTTTTCTTCTTGATATGCCATTCTATCTTGATAGTTTGAGGAGTGGTAATTCCAACCAATGCATTACAAGATATGGTCGGATTCATTTCTTCTTTTTCTAGGGTTTGTTCCGAGTGTATATCCTCTTCTTTTGACATTTCTTCTTCCTTTTCTTCCTCCGCTTCACAATCTATGCAAAATAATTTCTTCTCGGCACACTTATGACCTTTAGTTCATTTGTTATCACACCTGTAACAAAGCCCTTTTGCTCTTTTTTCTTCCAATTGTTGTGGTGTCAACCTTGTAGGTTGTGAATGGCTAGGGGCAGCAACACTTACATCTTTATGATTGTGAGTGGTAGGCTTTTTTATTGCCATAATTGTGCTTTCCATTTGACTTGCCAAGCTAAATTCCTTATCCAATGAACCTAGTTCCCAAAGGTGAACCTCATGTTGAATGTTATCTTTTAAAGTCCCTATGAACACATCAATCCTATGCTCTTTTGGAATATCTTTTACCCTTATATTTAATTTTTACAAGTCCTCGATATGCTCCATCATTGAACCCTTTTGTTTGAGATTTATCAATTGGCTTAAAAAAATGTTGCTTTTTGTATCCTCATAATGTGCTATCATTTCATCCAGAAAAATAGCCCAAGTGACGATTTTTTTATCAGAGCAAAGCCATCGATACCATACAAACTGTTTTGGTTCCAAATATAAAGTTGCAATGCGTACCTTTTGTATGTTTTGCACATTATGGAGATCGAAAAATTGCTCATATATAGTATCCATGTTTCGGGATCCTTGCCATCAAACTTCCTCATATCAATCTTTGGAACATGATGGTTCTTCAATCAAATGTTGGAGTTTATGAAATCATGATTAACATTTATTCTTTTCTCATCATGAGTTTCCTTTACTACACTTATGCCATTAGTAAACATTTCTTGTACGAACTTTGTCAAATCCATCTTCAAATCTATCTTCAAATCTTTTATGCCTTTCTTTAAATAATCCATCTTAACTTCCATGCCATCCGTCTCAGCTTCCACATCATTCATCTTAGCTTCTATGCCTTTCTTTAAACCATCCATCTTAGCTTCCATGACTTTATTTAAAACATCCATCTTAGCTTCCATGCCATACATATTAGCTTTTATGTCCTTGTTTAAACCATCCATATTAGTTTCTACGTCTTTCTTTAAACCATCCATCGTAGCTTCTCTTACTTTTTTTGCAAGTGAAATTTGTTGCAATTGGTCTTGTAATTTTGATATATCATGTTGCATTTCTTCCTCTTCTTCATGAGTCATGCTAGAGCTTTTAGGTTGCTTATTAGGCTTTTCCATTTTCTTTCTTTGGGGCATCAATTATAGATAATAATGCTTCACTATTCCCTTTGAATTCCTTCAAACTATTTTTTCAAACCAATCTTATGCAAAATTTAAAAAAAAACTACAGACCCTTTTTTTTTGTACTTTGTAGGAGCTCGATATTGAATCTAATGTATCCCTATAATTTTGGATCTCCAAGGTCTAAAATTTCATCCTACGATAGCCCTTTGAGTAGTCTTTCTAACCCTAAAGATCTGATCAAGAATGGATTATCACAAATCTGACATGATGACCTAGGAATAGACTCATTCAGTAGAGTCAACTTGTATGATGTGCCGCAAGTCATTGTTTCCACCTTAGGTTTTGAAAATGATACCCAAATAACTACAGTCTGTTTGCTTTCTGCAACTTCTTATGAAAATTCAATCTGACAGCGAATGTTATGATGATTTTCCCAAGGTGACCTGTTTGGAATGTAATTTGGGGGTCTACAAAAACCCTAAATTCCTTAGATTATATCTCCCAAAATTTATCGAGACAGGATCTGAAATTTGGATCCAAGGTTCAAACAAATTTCATCTCAACTGGGTTTTTGTTTTAGCTTCTAAAATTTCATAGCGAAACCACTATAGCGGAAATCCCATGATGAGTTTTTTTAGCTGAAATTATGGAGCTTGCAAAAGACCTAACTTCCTTAGATCATATCTCTAAAAATATAGTGTGAAAATATCTGAAATTCAGACAAAAGGTTCCAGCCAATGTTTCTCAAATGGGTTTATTTTGTAGCTTCTGAAACTTTGTATAGAAAATGTTATAGAATGCCATGATGGCCTGTTTGGGGCAATGAAACCCTAAAATCCACAACTCTGATACCAAATGTTACGAAACCATCTCACAAAAAGATAGAAAACATAGATCAATGCCTTAGAATTCAGCCTCTTCGAGGGGGAAACCTCCTTTAAATTACACAAATGAAAAATTCTTGGATGATTCAAATGAAAAAAACCTACTTTCTATATATAGGAGTCTAAGGGGTCACAATATAACCAAGCCAAGCTAACAATCATATTATAAAGGCACAAAAATAAAAATAGTGGGATTTTATGGGGCACAATAATAAAAATATGGGGACAATAGGGGCACAACAATAACAATATGGGATACAACAAAAATAGTAATATGGGAAATCACTAGTATTATAGCGACCTAACAAAATCCCCTTTCAATTCCATGAATAAAAGGTCAGTATTAATCATATTGAAATGGGTAAGTTTTTTACTTTCCCTAGAATATTTCATGCACATGCTATACATAAAAAGATTAAGGGTTGAAGAGAACGACCTGTGGTGAGAGTGAGGCTCAAAATATTTGGTTCTATCTTCAGATATTCTCTCTAATCTATTAGCTAAGTCATCACCTTATTCAAGACACAAGGAGTTAGGCTTAGAGTGGTTACTTAACATAGTACCTTGGTTGGTACAAGTTCTAGCATTGAAGTCCAAAAGAAAAAGGATATTATCTTCATTCCTTAGGTTGTGAATGTATTTTTCTAAGGTAGTGAAAGGAAAATTCTTATCTAAGTTATTTTTCTTATAGGAGGTAGAGTTGATAGGAGCGAAATAGAAGATAACAAGAAAAAACTTATTGAAGGAAGAATCAGAGACCTTCATTCAAATATACTGATTAAAGTGGTTGATAATATGAAGTTGGATGTGAGAAGAAACAATGTTCTTTTTTTAATAGGTTATACCACCAAGACCCATTCAAGATGATTTCTTGTTCCAAGTAGACCAAAGAATGAATCCATCAAGGTGAGGAACCTTAGATTCTTCATATTCCCAAGTTTCAATGAGAAAAATAAGGTCAATATCACTTGGGATCCAAATTAACATAGGACCTTTATGCCATGTGAAACCCACACAGTTCCACAAGATGATCCTTAGTGATCCTAATCCTTATTTATCACTCGTATTTTGAACTCTATCTCGAATAATAGATTTCCCATTCCTAATGATAAACCATTCCCCTTTTTTCTTGCCTCCTTAGCCTTTTGGAATTCTTTCCTCATTCTAGCTTTGTCTTTTGGAATCAGATCCTCATTTATAGATATTTTGGTTCCCTGTAGGCTCAACGATTTCTTGAGTATATATAATTTGTGGTTATTGCAACTTACCTTAATACAGATTAGTCTATGTTTATTCTCAAGTAACTTTCTTACCCAGATTGTTTCCGTGATATAGGTTGTTTGAATTTGAGATTTTGTTCTTAATCATTTGTTTACTATTTCTAATGTGTGCTCATTATTTTGTTCTTCTACACCAACAACAATAAGGTGTAAAGATATTTTATGGTGCTCATGGTTAAGTTCAATCAATTTGTTAATTTCCTATTTTATGGGTTTAATACCTAATTTACTATTTGTGTTATTAAGGGCTAAGTTATTATTTAGTTGTTCTTTTAGAATGTTAATCTCAGTTTTTAGGGAGTTATTTTCTTCAATCATTGGTTTTTAAATATATTCTATTTCTTGAATCCCACCATTATTCCTTGTAGTTCATTTTCAAGCGAGATTATTCTATTTTCTAGTGGTTTGTGATTTTTTTCAAGCAGTGTTGTTAACTGTATTTTAAGTTGGGTTTCTCTTTCTTCTCTTGGCCTGTCCAAAGATTCAATGTACTCATAAATACTGTTTAGAGTAATTTTACTTGGTCTACCATTGCTAGAGGGGGGGGCTTAGACATGTGTGGGGAAGTACTGGTAATGTAAACAAGAAAAGCTTAACAAAAGTGGGTGAGTAGGAACATATGCACCTATGAGAGTCCAAGTAATTGAGGTCACCTATAAAGATCGACTCCTTAAGCTAGAAGAAAATGATAATTTGTTTGAAACTGAAGAGTTCCACTAGATGACATGTAGTCACACTTGATATTTTGGTCAAATAGCTAAACAACCAAGTTTTTTTTCTCACCTCGGCATATGACCCAAGCAGAGTACCTAAGAGAAAAGATCCACTTTATCGCAGAGAAGATCATCGAATTTTGTATTTAGATGTCAATTATGTATATTGATGCAAAGTGATATTAAATCCATGATATATTCAGTATTGGTGATGATCCACTGCACCGCAGAGAAAATATCCACTGCATTGCAAAGAGTATCACTAAAGTCGATGTTAGGTCCCTATACTACCAGTGTAACCTTTTTTTTTTTTTCCCAGTGGTTTGGCGTTCATGTTCAGGGGGTTTTGGCTAATTGACGGGTTTTCTATTGTTCTCTATGATCATGGCCTTCGGCCTCATTGACCTGTTCGGAAGGGTTGAGAGAATGTAGCCGGACCTCCTGATTGGCGAGGCATTGACTTGACCAGTTGGGCTAACCCTTGGGGCTATAACCTCTTATTATTATTAGTGCAACCCCCTTATTTAATTGTTGTGCCCATGTAGTCCCCATATTATATTATTTTGCCACATAGAATCCCACTATTACTATTGTTGTTCCCTTACATTATTATTGTTATGTCGGCTTTGATTATATTATGATCTCTTAGACTCCTATATATAGGAAGGGGGTCTTGTAATTTGTATCATCCAAGAATTGTTCATTTGTGTAGTGTAAAGGAGGTTTCCCACTCGAAGAGGCTGAATTATAAGGCGTTTAGCTCTCTTTTCTATCTTTTTGTGAGCTGGTTTCATATCAATCCACCACATTGTACATAGAATCACCAAAGTCAATATTTATATCTCGCCTGTATGCGTCCTCTTAAACGTATCAGTGCACTCTGTGTTGGCTGTGTAGAGGCCACCTCAGGTCTCCCTCAATCTGGTTATTCCCATTGAGCATATGGCCGAGTTTCGTAATTGCGCGGGAGATTGGTATGATGGAGGTTTCACTGAGGTTTATTGAGGTTCGGTGGCGTGTGTCTTTATTCGTTGTCGAGGGGCGAACGTATCACCATGGCTCATCCATAGACCACCATGCCTATGAGCAGGGTTTCATGCGTAGTCCGGACGATGTAGTCTGACAGGGAGTATCACCATTGTTTTTGCGAATTTCTACTTTCCCGGGGTTGCTCTCTCAGGCAATGTCTATCATCTGGTCTTTTTTTGATGTTTTATTTTCTAGCATTCTTCTGTTGTCTTTACCTGGGGAGGCTGGGAGATGTAGTGGTTCAGCGTGCTGATTTCTTTGCTCTTTACATTAACTCATAAGCCTTATGAAGGTTCTCCATGCAGTGAACTTCCCCTATACATTCTTTTCAAGCGTTGCTATTGCCTCCTCTTGCCATGGATGTTATTTCCTTGTAAAGGCTTTGTTGTAGTACCCTTCCTCACCATGCATCAAGGGCTTGCACGCGGCCAAATTGTTTGCAAGTAGGGTATTTTTTAAGTGTTTTGTTGGTTGAGATCGTTTTGAAGTCCTCGCGTATTTTAATGTCCATCCTCCCCTATCGTGTCTCTCTTTTGAGTCCGTCTGCTTATTTGATTTTTCATAGTATTGTTATCTACTCGCTTTGGTTAATGTTATTTTGTACATTGGTTTTTGTAAATTCTGTGGGTTAGTGACTGTGCCGTCGCTCTTGGTTATCAGTTCTTGGCTAGGTCGGTTATGGTTTATTTGAGTGCCATATAAGATTTTCCCAGCGTGGGCGGTTTAAGTTTTGTGTCTATTGCTTTTAATTTTGTTGTTCCTGGTTCACTCCAATACCCTGCAGGTCGTTCTTAAGTTTTAAGTCACTTGGATCCTCTGCGTGGGATTTTTTCAATTTTGTTTTAACCATTTTTTCTTAGCTTTGCATGGAATCGACGTATTTGCACTTGTAATGCATGTAATTTTTAGTTGTACGTTTAATAGAATCTATTTTTTTTATTGAGGTCACACAAGTAACAAACGTAGACCAATACCCAAAGAATATATATATATATATATATATATATATTATATATATATATTACTAGTTTAGATCCATTTTAAATTCCAATCTATCGAGAGGTATTTTTTATTTATTTTATAACTTTTTTAAATTAAATTCGAAAGCAAAAATGTATGAATGAAATGTTTTAATGTCGCATAAACATTTTGACTTGGTAAAATTACATAACACAAAAAATTATATATAATTAAAAAATATATTTATAATTATAATTATAATTAATGATGATTAATAATAAAAACATTCTTGATCCATCTTAATTCTGAACCTACCAAAAATAAAGAGAATTGATCTAAGCTAATATAAATTTAGATCCCTAATTTAATAACCAGTGTTATAGAAATAGTCATTATTGGTACACAATCCTAATAATAAGGTGGACCAAATAATTTTTCCAATCAACATGGAAACCCAACCCACTTGAAACTAATTTCAATTTAACTCACGAATAAATAAATATTTAATCTCACCCTAAGTACCTAAATAAATGAATATGGAAGAGTAATAAAAAAAAATCAAAATTTCAAATTTCAAATTTCAGCTTGATCATCGGCGTAAAAGTTGTGCGTCGATCGGTATTTAATCGTGTTTTCTCTTTGTTTATGTCATATCTTAACGAAGACTTCGAAGGTTGAAGGATTGTTCTCGCATCGTTCTTTCTGATATTCTGTGACGGACCCGGGCAATTTCGAACAAGTTACAGAAGAAATATGGCCGCAGGTTCATCTTCTTCCGACCATCCTTCGAATTCTACCGGTCAAAAGTTTGTTTTCGATTTGTCAGACGACGAAAAATCGAAATACATGAAACTCATTGGAGCAGGAGTTGAGAGTATTCCTGAGTCGAAACAATCTTGTTTAATGGAGGAGCCTAGTTCCCCAGTGGAGAAGGGCAAGGCGAGCATGACTGCAGTCGGTGATTCTGATGAAGCACCTGCTCAAAGTGTTGTGCTTCCAATGTCGAATATAGATCCAGAGATCTCTTATGTCAGGAACTGGTTTAGTAATTTCGAAAAGGAGAAGGGCAAGGCGATAGTTGGTGGATCAGACATTTTATGTCAAACAGTTGGTCGTGGAAAAAATGTGGGTAATATAGAAGACATCAGGAATCTCATTGCCAAAGTCAAAGAAGGACTCTCTAATATGCGAGTCACCCAAGATTGCCAAGATTGCCAAAGTAGAAATAGGGATCATCGAACAAGGATGCTGGATTCCATAGAATATGTCAGGAACTTATTTAGTAAGTTCGAAAAGGAGAAGGGCAAGGCGATAGCTGGTGGATCGGGCAATTTAGGTCAAATAATTGGTCTTGGGAAATTTTTGAGTAATATAGAAGACATCAGGAATCTCATTGCCGAAAGCAAAGAATATAAAAAAGTAAAAATGTCTCGCATCAGGGAATTGTATAATAAGTTGCAAGAAGAGAAGTTGATGTCAATACCTTCACGAGCACTTGATTCAGATAAAATAACTAGTGTAGAAGTTGTCACTGAAATGTCAGGCATCGAAAATGTGACTGCTGATAATAAGTTGCAAGAAGAGAAGTTCATGTCAATGCCTTCAGGATCATGTGATTCAGATAAAATAACTGGTGTAGAAGTTGTCACTCAAATGTCAGGAATCGAAAATGCGACTGCTGAAATGCATGCAGAAATTTCTCCTCAATCTCCAGACACTGTACCTCCACCGCAAGTGTCTAAACTGGGTGATCAGCTTTTAAACATGCATTTAGATGATGATGACGATGACGATGATGATGACGACGACGATGATGACGATGATGATGACGACGATGATGATGACGATGACGAAGACGATGACGATGACGATGACGATGACGATGACGATGACGATGACGATGACGATGACGATGACGATGACAATGACGATGACGAAGACGATGACGATGACGATGACGATGACGATGACGCTGACGCTGACGATGATGATGACGATGATGATGATGATGACGACGATGATGACGATGATGATGATGAAGAATCAGAGGACAACTGAGCAAGTACTTTTTCAAGTAAGTAAATCAATTCATTGTAGATTGTAAATCATAATAAATATTAAACATTATGTCACTAATTTAACAGCCCTTTTATATAATTACGTCTTTATTAGTATCAAAGTTCGATTGTTTCACTTGTATAATTTTGAAAAGAAATTGTTGCCATGGAATAATAGGTTTGGCATTATATTTATGTCATATCCCATTTCATTTTTGCAGGGGCATATTCTGTTTCGTTTTGCGTTATATTCATGTTAGATCAAATTTAAGGATTGGAAACCTGGCGAGAAACCTGCGAAAAGTGAAGTTTTTTTTAAGAGAAAGTGATTTTTATATTTTAGAAGTAGAGGAGGTCAATGGGGAAATTGACATAATCTAGTTGACATTATTTGAGATTATATTTAACGTTTTATTTTAATCTGCAAGATTTAAATAGTATATGTCTTGAAAATTATATTTAATATTTTGAGAAAATGTTTTGTTTTTTAATGATGTTTTAATTTTTCTTAAATATATTGTTTTTGATAATAGTGTTATTGTTATGATATTGATGATGACATTGTTTATGATATGTATGAGAACGTTGTGGTTATGATAGTGATTTTATTCAATATATTGATGTTAGATTATATTAAACTAAATAAAAAGGGAAAGTGTGTCCATTAACTCTCTATCAACAAATATTTTGTCAAACCAATCAATGTAGAGCTAATTATAGCTCCCTCTATCTATCTAGGAAAGTGAACTTCTTTATCAAATCCAACATGACTAGCACAATATTTAGTGACTTGATACCTTTTATTTCTTATGGTGTAGAGAAATCTCCTACATATTCTTGTAATCATTTACTAGTGTTGTCCACTCCATGTGCTCTTGAATTGAGTTTAAACCAAACAATTGCACATACATCATATTATCACAATTGTTATCTTTCCTTGCGGTTCTTCACAATTCCCTTTCAGTTTATCATTGTTATCTTTTCTTACATTCTTTAGTAGACCATATTAGATCTTGATTAATACCATGCTCATTTATCATGACATGTGGAAGAGTTCTATATTATCAAATTCTGGCCAAGATATACCAAGCTCATGCTTCCAAGAATGTTTATGCTACCATCCCTTCCTACAATATTTCTTAAAAAATCAATCTACTTTCTAATGAACAACTGTTCTTTAAAGATATGCATGCATATTCCTTTCATATAGTCATCTAGTTGACTTCCTTTTAAATGCTTTTATTCTTTCCTTGAAGTTGAGACTCCTTTCTCAAGGTGAGAAATGCTTTAATTATATATTCTTGCTACAACTTGACTATCCTCATACTTGCAAGCTAATTTCATAATATTCTAGTAGAATATGGTTTTTTCATGTTACTATGAATCTAAATAACCTTCTTATAATAATGGTTTGGTTAATATCAAGGATCATTGTCATTCTCACTTTTAGAATATTTTTTCCATAACAATATGATGTCAAAATGTAAGTGTATAAACAATTAAGTGCTAGATGGTCCAAATCCTTCTATCTTTTCCTTGCTAACATGAAACTCATTGTGCAAACTCTAATCCTTCCAAAGTTATATGCCTCTTTCCATGATGCCATATGCCTCTTTCCTGGATTTATTGATTATTATAGATTGTTATGGTCTTCATTCTTTGACATATTTTTAAGTTCTCCACTTTATTCATCTATACTAGATCTAATCCTTTCACTCCTCTTATCATTCTTCTTATTTTGAGGATCCTTGGGAAAATATCTTTTAAAATCTACATATTCATTGCAACCAAAGCATTATATTTTAAACATATCTTACCTTCAACATGGTTGATTGTTGTTGTTATTGATATTTGTTTAATGAGGTTCAAAACTTCCAAACTATCCCTTCTTTTATTTAGAAACAAAATAGTGAGACATTTCATTAGGTTTGGTTTCATCTTTGGCTTTTAATCTTACCTTTTATACAAAACAAAAAGACCACAACTCATCAAAATTTGGGGTGTCCTGTCTTGTATGAGCTCCAAATATATTCTCTTCTTCCATTCTTGAAAGTTCATTAACCCCATCGCCCTTATTTCCTTCCTTACAAACTAAAGTCATTTGTTTTGAATATTGATACATAGAGAATATTGTAGTACTTGTCAAAAGAGTGACTTATTTGATGATGTTTTCTTTAGGTATTTAGTTGCTCCAATATTTTCTAACAGACTTCAAATATGTCCTAGAATGATGACTTCTAGGACGACTAGTACAATAATATATTTAAGTTTCTTCAAACATGAATAATGATGTTTTAAGAGAGTAGATGATGTTTAGGTTTTAACCCCATATAGAAATTACCTGCATACGAATTCTAAAACATAGAAAATAAACAATACGAGAGCATAACACATAAAACACATACAAATTTTCCATTGGATCCCAAAATTGGACTACCAGCTTGATTTGTTTTCATTATGTTCCTTTCAATTTCATAATACATATTTATACATGTCGAAGCATCCAATACCATGGACCAAAAACCATCGCATCCAATACCATGGACCGAAAACTATTGCGTCCAAAAATATGTGTGAAAATCAAACCATAGGTGGGTCGGCCCATCCTCACATAGAGTCCAAAACCAAAATTTTCTGAGGTGTCTCAAGCCCCATGTGAACCCCCCCGACTACACAATTGATGCAACGAAGGGGCGCTCCACTCTCCCTCTAAAACCCACTCATTTTTCCAGCCTTGAAATGCCCATTGTCTCTCTACACCTACAGAACTTAGAGCTCACAGATTTTGTCAATGCATCTGTAGTATTTTTAAAAGTGTCCACCTTTACGAGCAACACCTTTTTCTCTTCTATCATGTCCCTCACAAAGTGATACTGAACATTAATGTTCTTTGTCTTTGAATGATATGTGGGTTTCTTTGCCAAGAAAATTGCACTTTGGCTCTCATAGCCTATCCTTATAGCTCCCTGTACTAACCCCATACTTGAACACAATTTGTGGAACCAAAATGCTTCATTGCTTGTATGAGTGGCTGCCATGTATTCTACCTCCGTAATTGTTAGTGCCATTGCATATTGTTTCTTACTCATCTAACTGACTGCACCTCCAAATAGGTTAAACACATAGCCACTTGTAGATTTTCTCTGATCCAAATCTCCAGCCCAGTCTGCATCAACAAAGCCATGAATATCAAACATTCTATCCAATCCTAATCTTCCATGGTAGCATAAACCATAATCACTAGTGCCTCGCAAATACCTAAAAACTCGCTTGCTATTGTCTAATGCTCCTTCCATGGTTTTGACATAAACCTGCTCAATACTCCCACTGCATTTGCAATGTCTGGTCTAGTACAGACCATTGCATACTTCAGGCTATCGACTGCACTTGCATATGGAACATGGGAAATGTCCTCTTCCTCTTCTTGTGTCTTGGGACACTGTTGAGCAGATATCCTCACACCTACAGGAATAGGAACCTTCACCGGTTCACTATTCTACATATTAAACCTCTGTAGTATTGTCTCGACATACTTCCTCTAGTTTAACCAGAGCTTCCTCTCTGCTCGATCTCTTTTAATTTCCATGCCCAAAATATAGTTTGCGGCACCAAATTCTTTCACGTTGAATTTGGAGGACAATTGGATCTTCAAATCGTGGATAATTTCTTTGTCATTTCACCACCAATATACAATCCACATACAAGACCAGGTAAATAACATGGGCACCAATTAATTTAAAATATACACATTGATCTGCTTTGCTTCTGGTGAAGCCAAGTCCTCGTATAAATGTATCAAATTTATGGTACCACATCCTTGGTGACTGTTTTAACCCATACAAAGACTTCTTTAACTTGCATATTGGTTCTTTCTTCCCCTTCACCGCAAAGCATTCACATTGCTTCATGTATATTTCCTCTTCCAGATCCTCGTGAAGAAATGTTGCCTTCACATCCATTTGTTCTACCTCAAAATCAAAAGCAGTAGCAACACATAAAAGTAATCTAATAGAAGTTACCTTGGCAACAGGAGAAAAAATATCACTAAAATCAACTCCCGACACGTGGCAATAACCTTTTGCTACTAATCGAGCTTTGTATTTCTCCACCTTTCCTTATGCATTTGTCTTCTTCTTGAACACCCATTTGCTGGAAATGGGTTTCCTTCCAGCTGGCAACTCCACCAGATCGCAAGCCTCATTTTTGTGCAAAGATGCCATTTCATCAACCATGGCCTCTTTCCTGATTTTTCCATCCTCTGAATCTACTGCCTCCTTCGTAGTTATGTGATAATCGTCAGTAATAAATAAAGAAAAATTTGAATAAAATGTAGATGGACTATACCTTTCTAGTTGCCTTCTTTGTCGAACTAATCTTCTCACACTTGGAGTTTGTGGCTCTTCATATTTTAATTCCTCCTCTGTTGTAGAGTCTGATTCTTCCTCCTTAAGCTCAAACTCTATCTTCTCAGGTTCCTTTGGTTGGACTTCATAATTAATAACATCTTTTGCCTCTCTGAACAACACATCTCGGTTGTGCGGGAACTTCCTTGTGACTAGGTTCCAAAGCTTATAACCTTTTAAACCATCCTTATACCCAACAAAGATGCACTTTTCAGATTTACTATCCAACTTTGTTCATTTCTCCTTTGGAACATGTACATTTGCATCACATCCAAATACCCTGAGATGTGAAAGAGAGGGTTTCTTACCATTCCATACCTCTTTTGGAGTCTTATCCTCCAACGCTGATGAAGGTGACCTGTTGATGAGGTAACATATAGTATCCACCACCTTTGGCCAGAATTCTGATCCTAACTTGGCGCCACTGAGCATGCTTCTTTCCCTTTCCATCAAGGTCTTTTTCATTCTTTCTGCAACTCCATTTTGCTGAGGTATATATGGAGTAGTCTTCTGTGATGCTATACCACACTTCATATAGAATTCTTCAAATTCCTTGTTGCAAAACTCTCCACCATTATTTGTCCTCAACACCTTTATCTTCTTCTGTGTTTGATTTTAGACAAGAGCCTTAAATTTTTTAAACTTGTAAAAGGCTTCAGATTTCTTCTTTAGGAAATATATCCATGTATTCCTTGAGAAGTCATTTATAAATGATACATACTACATAGACTTCCCTAGTGATGGAACGTTCATTTCTATTAGTTCATTTCTATTACTCCTTCCTCTATAAATTCATTTTATTTGTATGTAAATTCCTTTTACCCTTGTAGAATACCTAGATGGCTTTGCAAAACAATGGGTTGATTTGTATGGTTGGAAGAGTATTCTCACTTTACTATTTTACTTTCACCTACAACATTATGTTACACATGTAAATTCATTTCACCTTGCCTATAAATTGATTTCACCTTAATCTTCTATCCTGAAATGCATTTACATGAATGAAATTTTTGCTTTCCTATACAAGAATTTCATGTGAAATTTTCACTTTTATTTTCTCTGATAAATTCATGTCATCTGTTAATTTTGTTAATTTTGTTTCATGTGTCCCTATAAAACCATTTTACCTTTGAACCTCATTCCGCAACCTTAATCTCATATTGCCTGTAGTTATATGATTTTACCTCAAGTATGGTTTCACTTGCAGCTCTGAAATATTACAACATTTTCTTATCTCTGTATTTCACTTTTAATCCACTCTATATTCCCATAACATCTATAAGATTGAAAACCAAAGTAGTTAATCATTTATCTGACTGATTTAAATTGGTAGGTGGTATTATTTTAGATATAATGTGGCGTTGCCACACAGCAGAAAGGCGAGTTGGGAAAATAGCTAATCCCACGTGATTTTGGGATGTAATGTGTTGGATGAGTTGAGTGTGTGATATGGAATTTTAACCATTCGTTCATTTTTAGGAACCGCTGGGAAAATAGCTAATCCCATGTGATTTTGGGATGTAATGTGTTGGATGAGTTGAGCGTGTGATATGGAATTTTAACTGTTCGTTCATTTTTAGGAACTTCAAGGCAAGTAAAATTGAAGGGGTTTAATTCATCGTGCGGGGTGGGCCAATGGTTGACTTTGAAGGGGGAAGAGGTAGTATAGGCTTCAGGGGATAAATCATTATATAGTCCAAATAGGGATTACATATATATTTATATATATATATTATTTTCTGGGATTTATCCCACATTCACAAGTGAACATTTTTCATGATTCTTTATAAACGCTCATAGTCACATTCTCTTTTGAGAGAATAAGTATAAGGCTACCTACTTGTTTTTGGTGTTAGGTGTGCTAGGATTAGGTACAGTGAATGCAGGTTGCATGGAGATGGAGCAGAAACTAAGATTTTGGGATTATTTTTTATGCTTTGGGCTTATTTTTTATGCAAATTTCAAGAAAATGGAAGGCTTTAAAACTAGAAGCTCTACAATATATAATTTTTTTGTCATGCAAACCTATTCTTAATGATTTGAAAAAAGGTAATCCACTTATGCTTGGGTAATATTTAGAAGAATTAACAAGGAAAATGGGTGATAAAGTAGGAAGCTTGGTAAAGGATGATGAAACATGAAGAGGAAGCTTGGCGAGTGAGCAAGTTGAAAGCTTCATCATGAGAGCAAAAAATAATATCGAAATCATTAGATTTCCTGTAATTATAGGACCCTAACCTTGGCTTGAGCTTGGTGTTGGAAGTCTCCTTGGAGTTGCCAAGAACCAAAGATCTCTTAGTTTATAGATCAATTCCTTCTCCATTGGGTTGTTCCCAATGCTGCAACTTGTTCTACAAATTCTGAAACTAAAATCAAAACCACTCTACATACTGAACATTGAACTACACAACTAACTAAAAGTTGAGAAGAATACTGAATTTGAAACTAGAAAAAGGTTGAGAGTCCTGAGCGTATTTCACCTTGCTACGTACCCTATATTATTGAAAATCACACGAACTCAAATAATAAAGAAATGCCAATGAAGTGAGTCAAACAGCTGCAGAAACAAATGGACTACTTGACTGCTTCTTAGTAAACTCAAAAGTATAATTTGAACATGTGTCTGCATAATTGAAGATATGATATATAATGGAAACTCCTGATGTGTTCGGTCTTTATAGAGAAAATATGTTTGAAAACTTGAGCTAAAAACAACCTCCATGTAATCTACTATAGGATGAACACAAGAATAATGTATGATATTTCCTTCTAGGCTTTCAATGACTAATAGATTAGAAGTATCATCAATATTAAACCCTCGAACTATTTCTTTAGTCTTCTACTTGAAAGCATAATCATCCTTAATCTGCAAATCAAAAGGTAGTATAATTTCCTCTTGCCTTAGAGAAGGGATATTTTGCAAGAATTCTTTAGGATCTTGGAATCTCTATGATTGAATTTGAAAATGCAAACGTTTAATGCCATTTTCATATTTCTCAACAACTAACTCAAGAACTCATATTTTAACTTTAGGGTAAAATTTTCTTGATTTGAAAAGGAAACGCAACTCTGAATTCATTTAAAATTTCATGAAATGAATGGTTTTCCACAAACCCTATCATCCTGTATCACAATTAATGATTTGGAATATCGATTCTTTGGTTATGGAATTGCTTTGAACTCTGAATTCATTTAAAATTTCATGAAATGAATGGTTTTCCACAAACCTTATCATCTTGTATCACAATTAATGATTTGGAATATCGATTCTTTGGTTATGGAATTGCTTTGAACTTTGAAGCTCTAGATATTTAACAATGCATTCACCCGGTGAAAGGTAAAACCTTCTGGTGTCTAATCGTTGTTCACCATCAAAAATCAAATCTGAAATTTGATGCACTTTTCTAAGGAAGATAAAACTTCCTATCCCCAGTATGGTGCCACTATGTGAGCACCAATAATTTGAATGTTGTAGGACAAATCACAAGAATGTAACATCAAACCAACTTCAGGATGGGAATCTAGCCCTTCCAATCCCAAAGAGGACTCTCTCTGTAAAATTTATCTTTGTTTTTAGAAAATCATAGACTACTTGTGCTTGTACTTGGGTTTTGGAAGAGTGATTGTATTCAATTTAATTAGCATCTATTCGACAATGTATTCAAAAGGTAAACTAGATGGTTGCATCAATTTTTCACAGAGTAAACTGAGTGCAAGTTAGGAATATTTATTGGATATTTCAGAATAATAAGTGCATGATGGCAGAACAATGAAAACGTTTAGCAAAGCTATTCATCACATTTCTGTTTTGCAATTTGGAATTTAGATGAATACAACAAAGAGATGACAGTGAAACACTTTAATATAAGGAATAGATCACCAGTATTTTAGTCATAAGAATCCTATGAATCGCCTGCTTAGTATTGATGCTACAGTGCTTTAAAAAAATTACAATGCTCCAAGAGATCACTAGTATTTCTGATCTCAAACAGTGCACCTCTAATACTTCAAAAGCATAAGCATTTATACAAAATTTACAAATTGTTTACAATAAATGTTCTCTCTAAGAGACAAGACATTTTTAGACTACATATGGACTAAAAAGCTCTAACTAGTACAGATTAATAGCTCTAGTGGAATGTGATGTGTAAATGTTGGTGTTGTGGAAGTGGGAGCAGGTAGGATGAGGACCTAAAGTTGAGGTTGTACTGGAAAATTAACTAGTAGATGCAGACATATCTATGTTTTTTTAGTGATTCACTCAACTGATTTGATCCTTTGACTTCAAAATATGGGACTTCCCTCATTCATGGCTGATCTTGTGACTGCCCCGTTGTGTAATCATCCATTAGTGTCACAAAATATTTTGGAAAATATATAATAATATATATATTTGAATAATATTTCTAAAATATTTTAAATGAAATTTATAAATAAATACCCGTGGATTTGTTTTCTCTTTCCAAGGAATTGGCCCACCAAAACCATGTGTACTTTTTTTTCTATTACTCCCTCCTCTATAAATTCATTTTATCTATATGTAAATTCCTTTTACCCTTGTATAATATCTGGATGGTTTTGCAAAACCATGGGTTGATTTGTATGGTTGGAAGAGTATTCTCACTTGTCTCTTTTACTTTCACCTGCAACATGATTTTACACATGTAAATTGATTTCACCATGTCTGTAAATTGATTTCACCTTAATCTTCTATCATGAAATACATTTACATGAATGTTATATTTGATCTCTTGTACATTAATTTCATGTGAAATATTTTCTTTTATTTTCTCTGATAAATTCATGGCATCCGAGAATTTTATTTCATGTGTTGTTGTAAAACCATTTTACCTTTAAATCTCATTTCACTACCTTAGTCATTTTATTTCATGTGTAGTTGTAAAACCATTTTACCTTTGAATCTCATTTCACTACCTTAGTCTCATATTTCCGGTAGATATATAATTTTACCTTAAGTATGGTTTGATCAGTAGCTCTGAAATATTACCGCATTCTCATATCTTTGTACTTCACTTGAAATTAATCCACTCTATATTCCCATAACATTTATAAGATTCAAAACCAAAACATTTAATGGCTTATCGCACCACTTTAAAGTTGTAGGTCGTATTATTTTAGAGGTAGGTCGTATTATTTTAGAGGACGCGATATAACATGGGGTTGCCACGTGGAAAGAAGGTGGGCCTGTAAAATTGCTAATTCTCCCTGATTTTGCAATGTTAAGTGTTGGATGAGTTGACCATACGATATGGAATTCTTTACGAACCTCGAGAAATAAAATTGAAGGGGGTTTAACTTTTAGTGTGGGGTGGGCATTGGTTGACTTTGCACGGAAAGAGGTAATATAGGCTTGCTGGGAGAAATTAATATAAAGTCCAAGACTTTATATTAATAGGGTTTTGTGAAGTAAGGGGTAAAAATAGGGATTGTCTCTCTCTCTCTCTCTCTCTCTCTACTCTCTCTCTCTATATATATATATATATATATATATATATATATATTATGGGATTTATCTCACATTCACAAGGGAACATTTTTTTATGATGGTTTATATAAGTCCATAGTAACATTTTGTTTCGATAAAATAAGCCTAGGATACCCACTTTTTCTTGGAGTTAGGTGTGCTAGGATTAGTTATTGTGAATGCATGTCGCATGGAGATGGAGCAGGAACTAAGCTTTCTAGCTTATTTTTTATAAAAATTTCAATAAAATCCAAGGCTTTAAAACCAGAAGCTCTACAATATATAACGTTTTTACCACACAAACCTATACTTAATTATTTGAAAGTAGGTATCTGGCTTATGCTGGGGTAATATTAAGATGAATTAACAATGAAAGTGGGTGATAAAGTAGGAAGTTGAGTAAAGGATGATGAAACATGGAGATGAAGTGGGGAAGTTAGCAAGCCAAAAGCTTCATCATGAGAGCAACAAATAATATCTGAGTCATCAGATTTCCTATAATTATAGGACCCTAACATCGGATCCAACTTGGGGAAGGCAATCTCCTTGGAGGTGCCAAGAACCACAGATCTCTAACTTTATATATCAGTGCCTTCTCCATACGTTGTTCCCAAATCTGCAACTTGTTCTGCCAATTCTAAAACTGAAATCAAAACCACTCTACATACTGAACATTGAACTACACACTCAACTAAAAGTTGGGAAGAAAACTAAATTTGGAACTAGAAAAAATTCTCAGAGTCCTGAGCTTATTTTCACCCTGCTACCTATCCTATATTGCTGAAAATTAGGATGAATTAAATAATACAAAAATGACAATGAAGCCAGTAAAGCAGCTGCAAATACAAATGGACTGCTTGACTGATTATCAGTAAACTCAGAAGTATAATTTGATCATGTGTCCCCATAATCGAAGCTGTGATATATAATGACAACTACTGATGTATTTGGTCCTTAGAGAAAACATGTTTGAAAACTTGAGGTGAAAAGTACCTCCATGTAATTTGCTATAGGATCAACAAAAGCATAATGTATTATATTTTCTTCTACACCCTTAGTGACTAATTGATCAGTTGTGTCCTCAATATTAAACCCTAAAACTACTTCAAGTTTCTACTTGAAAGCATAATCATCTTCAATCAGCAAATCAAAAGGTAGTATAATTTCCTCTTTCTTTGGACAAGGAATATTTTCCAAGAATTCTTTAGGATCTCGGAAATTATATGATTGAATTTGAGAATGCAAAAGTTTAATGCCATTTTCATATTTCTCGGCAACTAACTCAAGAACACATATTTTAACTTCAGGAGAAAATTTTCTTTATTTGAAAAATAAACATAGCTCTTAAAAAATCTTCATGAAGCTGAAATTCTGATAACCCATCCCTGAATTCATTTAAAATTTCATTCAATGAAATGTTTGCCACAAACCTTGTCATCCTATGCCACCATTAATGATTTGGAATATGGATGCTTTTGTTATGGAATCGCTTTGAACTTTCAAGCTCTCGATCTCAAATAATGGAGTTTCCAGGTGAAAGGTAAAACCTTCTGGTGTCTAATAGTTGTTCACCATCAACAATCAGATATGAGCTTTGATGCACTTTTATGAGGAAGATAAAACGTTCTATCCCAATTATGGTCGCTATTATGTTAGTACCCTGTAATTTGAAGGTTATTGGACAAATCAAAAGAATATAAAATTAAAGCAACTTCACGATGGGAATCTAGGCCTTCCAATCCCAGAGAGGGCTCTCTGTGTAAAATTTAACTTTGCTGCTTGAAAATATTAGAATAGTTATTGTTGTACATGGGTTTTGGAAGAGTGATTGTATTCAATTTAATTAGCATCTATTGGACAATGGAGTCAAAATGTAACTAGATGGTTGCATCAATTTTTAGAAGAGTAAACATAGGTCAAGTTAGGAATATTAACTCGATATTTCAGAATAATAACTGAATGGTGGAAAAAAATGAAAACCTTTAGCATAACTAAAGAGAAATTAAGAATTCTTTAGTGTGGCATTGAGTCAATCAAGCAGAACTAAAGAGAAGTCAAGAATTCCTTAGTGAGGCCTTCAGTAGAAAACATATAATTGCAAAAGCAACTAGAATAATGTACTCAAAAGTAAATCCTATTGATCAAATTTCTTTTTTGCAATTTGGAATTTAGGTGATTACTGTGAAGAGATGACAGTGAAACACTTTAACATAAGAAAAACATCACCAGTATTTAAGCCAAAAGAATCCTATGAATGGTCTCCTTAATGTTGGTGCTCCAGCGCTTTAAAAAAACTTAGAATTCTCCAATAGATCACTAATGTTTCTGATCTCAAATAATCCAATAAATGTTGTCTCTAACAAACAAGACATTTTTATACTGTAGATGAACTAAAAACCTCTAACTAGTACAAATTAATAGTTCTTGTGGAATGTGTTGTGCAAATGTTGTTGTTGTGGAAGTGGGAGCAGGTAGGATGTGCACGCAAATTTATGGTTGTGCTGGCAGATGATCTAGTAGATGCAGATGCATCTCTCTTTCTCTTATTAATTCACTCAACTGCTTGTTGATCCTCTCACTTGAGAATTCGAGACTTCCCTCATTGATGGGTGATCTTGTGACTGCCCTGCTTTTTTATCATCCATTAGTGTAACAAAATATTTTGGAAAGTATGTAATAATATATATATTTTAATAATATTTCCAAAACATTTTAAATGAAATTTATAATTAAATTTCTACAAAACCATGCGTTTTCTCCAATCTGTGGTTTTGTTTTCTCTTCCCATGAATTCACAAAACCAAAACCATGTGTAGTTTTGTTTCCATTACTGATCCAAATTGGACCCATGAAGAATAATCAAGGCACCATGACTATATCAAAATAGGACAAACATCGAATTCAAGAGCACAGAGTGATTAGAAAACCTTTGAACAGTGGCATTTGGCAAGCAGTGTGGAGCAACGAGGACCTCGGTCAAAGCCCGCTGACTCGGGCCCATGGAGATCCGTAGGAGGTGAAGCTAGCACCTAGGAATCCCAGATCGGGAAAAGGAGGCAGTTTTTGATGCGTGATTAAATCCCTCGGGAAGGAGAGGCCTCGAGCGCTCAGTCGCATGGAAGCCGAGAAAACCGTGGAGAAAAAAGCTAAACGCTGAAAGCAAGACCCACGCTCCAAAACTGATGGTATTTATCGAAGGAACCCTTGGGTGGTAAGTGGATTTTGAGAAAAACGAGTGATTCCACTAAACGCCCAATGCATGGCAAGCGGAGGAGAGAGAAAACTGCCGCTCATCGTGTGTTAATGCTCAAGCATGTTAATCGCATGAAATGGGTGAATGGCATCGGATCTGGGGCCTCTAGATCTAATAATTGAGAATTCACCTGATGAAAGAACTAAGTTTGATAGGGGATTATGCCACGATCTACAAGGATTTGAAGTCCAATTTGACTACTGAGATGGCAAATGACTCATTCCATGACGTAACTGAAAAACCGAACCGACGAGGCAAAGCTGGTGCAGTTTGCGAGAGGACAAGTGGCCACTTCTTGTGAGCCAATGACCATGACGCCAACATATCGAACTCCAAGTGAGCATTAGCAGGTGATTCGACGAGGGTATAAGAGGAAACGATCAGTCATGAGAACGACTGGCTTTAAAGCCATGAACATAGAATAAAAGACATAGAGAGAGGACACCAAGAGGAAGAACAGGAGAAATAAGAAAACAAAGATAGAGGACAAAGAGACAGTGAAGAAAAGAGTAGAAATACAAATAGCTGAGATAAACTACATCACAAGGCAGCATCGAGCCATCCTTGAGAGGATTTGTCAGGAGCTGAGCACCACATTGGGCACCTCCCATTAAAGACCAGAGAGTTCAAGAGCTGCTAAGGAAAATTGTTTGTGCACTATAGTGGCTTGAGGAATCCAAGAACCACCCTGCAAAGCAAATCTATTTGAGGAGACTCAAATTGAGCTCCTCATTGTAATTCCCTGTTTTAAAGACACAATAAAGAAGGACACCACTGAAAGCTGGACCAGAGATGTAGCCCGGAGGATAGGTTGAACTCTTTATTAATTGTTGTGTTCTTATATTTGCTTACTATATTTCTCTGTTGTTTTCCATATTTCCAGTGTCTTTGTATTTTGCAATCTTATCGATCCGTTGCCTAAAATAACATAGACACACACCAACACATGATTCTATAATACCTTCATTCAATAATTCTTTAACTGAGGTCAATTAGGAGTGATTTTCAGATCATGTGGTATCAGAGCTTTACGCTATTAAGGTTAGACAAGATTTTGTTGGTTTAGCCATTGAATGCTCACTAGATCAAAGCACAAATTAGGAGAAGGAGAGTTGGTCAAAACTAATCCTAAAATTGGGAGAGTCTATCCTCGGAAGACAATGTCAGAGGAAGGTTCGATGGGGCTAGACTCTCAATTCATACAAAATTTCCTAGCCATAAAGTCCATGGTAGAAGAAATGTATAGGGACTTTAGAAAACACAAGAATAAAGATTAGTCAGGCTCTAAACAAGACAAAGAAGAAGATGAGTCTCACTTCCATGACCACTCTAAAGGAAAAAGGAAAGAGGTAAGCTTCCTCACACCTCCTAATAGCCCTGTGCATAACAAGAAAGCATCTTTAATCAAGCTATATGTTAAATTTGATTTGCCTATATATGATGGAGTGCTAAATGTAGAAAAGTTGGACAATTGAATTAGATAAATTGATGTTTATTGCAGAGTATAGAACATCAATTCAGATAAGAGAAAGATTTAGCTGGCAAGCCTATGCCTAGGAGGCACTGCCTTGGTTTGGTTGGAAGGTAGGACCCAAGCTGATATGAAAGGACATGGTAATACTATCTTTGTCTAGAGTGAATTTGTTTCTTTAATCAAGAAGCATTTCTATCCATTGGCCTCCATGCAACAAGCCATGATGAGTTGGAAAACTCTTCGGCAGTTGAAAGGAAAAAGTGTGCAGGGGTACACGCAAGAATTTAGAAAGAGAGCATTGATTCTAGGAATATCATTAGACTCACTAGAAACTCTTTTGAGGTACATTGGTTGTCTACATAGCTACATGAGGCATAACATCCGCATGTTTAATCCCACTAGTATAGATGAGGAATCTGTAGAAGCTACTCATCGAGAAGCTAGAGGAAAGAATGGAAACCCAGAAGTTGGGGGACCATCCCAACCCACTGCAAGCAAGAGAAACGAGAAAAGAAAGCAGAAGTGAAAAGCAAGGAAGGTTAACACTGCACAGAAGAAAAATGCTTCATGCACTCAGTGTAAAAAGGATGGGCATGATGATGAGCAATATTGGATTTGCATCCAGGGCTGAGGCCTAAGAAGTTCGAGGGCAAGAAGAAGAAGACTGCTGCAGATGATTTCAAAGACATAACCACACATCCTTGTGACTCATTTTTTCTGCTCTTCTAAAGATAATATTTGTTATAAAAAGTATTTAAGACTATCATGATCCATTTTTACCTTGAAGTGTCTTCCCATCTGGTAAGGTTTCCATTTCTTAAGTGCATGCAGTATTGCTAACGTTTCCTTCTCATAAATAGCTCTGTGTAAATACTTTCCCTTGATTGGAAGAATTTCAAAAGAAATGTTTCTTCCTTCTTGCACTAAAACAACACCAATTCCATTTCTTGAGGCTTCACATTCCATAATAAAGCTTTTTGTGAAGTTTGGCGTAGCTAATATTGGTGCTTGGCACATTTCCTCTTTAATATGTTCAAAGGCCTCTCTTTCTTCTGGAGCCCAATAAAATGCATCTTTCATTAATAATGTATTTAGAGGTGCTACTATTCTCCCATAATTCCTAACAAACTTGAAATAATACCCAGTCAACCTGAGAAATCCTCACAAATGCTTTATGGATGTGGGAATTTTCCATTCCTTAATGGATATAACTTTGCTAGGGTCTACCTTAACACCTTCGTGAGATACAATATGACCTAGATATTCCATGTACTATACTCCAAAGAAATATTTGGAGATTTGTTCTTATAATTTCTTCTCCTCTAATAATTTGAGCACCATGTCAACATGTTGAACATGGTCCTTCCAAGACTTGTAGATTATTATATCATCAAAAAATACTAAAACAAATATTCTAAGGAAGGGTTTGAAAATGGAATTCATCAAGCCTTGAAATGTAGAAGGTTCACTGGTAAGGCCAAAATGCATGACCAAAAATTCATAATGACCCTCATGAGTTATAAATAATGTTTTTGGAATGTCTTCAGTATTTATTCTAATTTGATGATATCCTAAATGAATATCCAACTTGGTGAAGTAAATTTCCCCATGTAATTCATCCAAAAATTCATCAATGATAGGAATGATAAATTTATCTTTAATAGTGAGCTTCTTAACTTCCCTATAATCCATACACATGTGCCTTGATCCATCTTTCTTGTGAGCCAATACTATTGGAGCAGAGAAAGAACTTTGACTAGGCTGAATTATAGTATCCTCTAACACTTATGCAACCGTACGTTCAATTTCACTGTTTTGGGCGTAGAGACATTTGTAAGTTGTAATGTTTGGAGGAACACTTCCTAGAATCAAATGAATAGCATGATCATGATCACGAATAGGTGGGAGGCCTTTGGGGGTCTCAAATACCTTGGAATGATTGTCGATTACTTTTTGGAGATTTACAAAAATAGATGATTTCGATGTGGGAACCTCTAGTGAACATAATTGTGAAATTATACCCTGTTTTTATTTATTTAGAATGTTTTTCATGGCATTGGAGCTGATTATCTTTCCTGATTCCCCTTTGATACCCTTTAATTAAACTTCTTTTCCCCAACTTAGGAAAACTAGTGCAGAAGATAGAGGGTTTTATATTATTAAGCAAGAAGAATCTGAGTACAACAAGTTACCTCTCATAACGACAAAACTGACAGATAAATAATGACATAAATAAATACATAAGAGGGTTTACCTCATCCCCAAGTGCCAAATAATCTGATGAGCGATCTATCACCCTCCCAACAGATAATGTGCAGTCCATATGCAACAAAGATGCACTTTTCATTTACTATCCAACTTTGTTCATTTCTCCTTTGGAACATGTACATTTGCATCACATCCAAATACCCTGAGATGTGAAAGAGAGGGTTTCTTACCATTCCATACCTCTTTTGGAGTCTTATCCTCCAACGCTGATGAAGGTGACCTGTTGACGAGGTAACATATAGTATCCACCACCTCTGCCCAGAATTCTGATCCTAACTTGGCGCCACTGAGCATGCTTCTTTCCCTTTCCATCAAGGTCTTTTTCATTCTTTCTGCAACTCCATTTTGCTGAGGTATATATGGAGTAGTCTTCTGTGATGCTATACCACACTTCATATAGAATTCTTCAAATTCCTTGTTGCAAAACTCTCCACCATTATTTGTCCTCAACACCTTTATCTTCTTATGTGTTTGATTTTAGACAAGAGCCTTAAATTTTTTAAACTTGTAAAAGGCTTCAGATTTCTTCTTTAGGAAATATATCCATGTATTCCTTGAGAAGTCATTTATAAATGATACATACTACATAGACTTCCCTAGTGATGGAACGTTCATTTCTATTACTCCTTCCTCTATAAATTCATTTTATCTATATGTAAATTCCGTTTACCCTTGTAGAATACCTACATGGCTTTGCAAAACAATGGGTTGATTTGTATGGTTGGAAGAGTATTCTCACTTTACTATTTTACTTTCACCTACAACATTATGTTACACATGTAAATTCATTTCACCTTGCCTATAAATTGATTTCACCTTAATCTTCTATACTGAAATGCATTTACATGAATGAAATTTTTTCTTTCCTATACAATAATTTCATGTGAAATTTTCACTTTTATTTTCTCTGATAAATTCATGTCATCTGTTAATTTTGTTTCATGTGTCCCTATAAAACCATTTTACTTTTGAACCTCATTCCGCAACCTTAATCTCATATTGTCTGTAGTTATATGATTTTACCTCAAGTATGGTTTCACTTACAGCTCTGAAATATTACAACATTTTCTTATCTCTGTATTTCACTTTTAATCCACTCTATATTCCCATAACATCTATAATATTGAAAACCAAAGTAGTTAATCATTTATCTGACTATTTAAATTGGTAGGTGGTATTATTTTAGATATAATGTGGCGTTGCCACATAGCAGAAAGGCGAGTTGGGAAAATAGCTAATCCCACGTGATTTTGGGATGTAATGTGTTGGATGAGTTGAGTGTGTGATATGGAATTTTAACCGTTCGTTCATTTTTAGGAACCGCTGGGAAAATAGCTAATCCCAAGTGATTTTGGGATGTAATGTGTTGGATGAGTTGAGCGTGTGATATGGAATTTTAACTGTTCGTTCATTTTTAGGAACTTCAAGGCAAGTAAAATTGAAGGGGTTTAATTCATCGTGCGGGGTGGGCCAATGGTTGACTTTGCAGGGGGAAGAGGTAGTATAGGCTTCTGGGGATAAATCATTATATAGTCCA
>APFE030070194.1:0-19703 GCA_000404065.3 Pinus taeda | reverse complement strand
GATAGAGCTGTGAATTCTTTGGTAAGTGAGATTTCAATATTTATATTCAATTTCAGCTTTGAATTCTTATACTGATAACAATATTGATTGATTTGGATTGGATAGGAATAATGATTGAGTCATGAATTCTTTGGTAAGTGAGATTTCATTATTTATATTGAACATCAGCTTTGAATTCTTATAATGATAACTATATTGATTAATTTGGATTGGATAGCAATAATGATTGAGTCATGAATTCTTTGGTTAGTGTTGTTTCATTATTTATATTAAACTTTAGCTTTGAGGTTTTTTTATTCATATTGTTAGATTTTATGACAATTTTCTCACTCTGCAATAGCATTTTGGATTTAGTTAAGACTATAGTTTTCAACCTTTCAGAAAAATCCTTCTTTTTTTTTAATGCTTTGGACTCTTGTTGTAGACTCTGGCTTAGATTGTCTTGCTCGATCATTCAGCAGTTATGTTTGGAAAATTACAAATTGGGATTGCAGATATTTTGACATTTTGAAAATTTGGCTTAATTTTTTTTAGAAAAGCTGAAAGAAAAAAATAAATCTCCCATATAAACAATAACACTAACTAAAATTTTTATATTAATTACTCAAAACTTGATTGCATAAACAATTTTTCATAACTTTTATTATTTTAATATAAAAAAGGCCTTATTTTTAATTCTCCAAACTTTTAATATATTTCTTGAGCCTTTTGCCAACATGAAAATATATTCACCTTTTCAAAAAACTTTAAATTAAATAATATATTAATTTTATAAGATGAATAATTCCCATTTCTAATCTAATTTTTACATAATCCATTTTTTCCTTCCTAAAATCGAATAGGAATAGAATTATGAATTCAAAATAAAATTAGATAACCATAGTTACAACATTACTGGAACTAGGTTTTTTTAACTTTGCAAATGCTCTCCAAAACACTAATGGGTGACATGTCACCCATCACTTTGATCACTTTTCTGTGGGAAATGATGTCACGCCAGAAAATTTGGAGACCAGACCATGCATTCAGTCAAAAATAGTAAAAATTGCTTACGTATTCACAGATGACTTGCATCATTAAGCAAGCTTGTTGAGAAATGATTAAAACTAGTAACCATATCAATGGTTTTAGGTATCGATGAAGTTGTTAATTGTACTTGTTGATTTTGTTAATGTTATTGTTTTTGGTGAATGTATAAATTTGGTGAAAAAAAGATACAGTCAAAATGTCAAAGAAATGCAATTACTACTTTTTATTTTTTAACTAGCTTGTGCATCTCAAACTAGCTTCCATGTGCTCTCATGCTATATATGACCCTTTATATAGGGTGGTGGCTATTCTCAAGCCATGAGGTAGATCCCATTCTCAAGCCAAGTCTGGTGTTGAAATAGACCACTGTGTCACTCCATAAGTTCAAGAAGAAATTTAACAATTGAAATCTTCAACCATGACTAACCCATAAGCAAATTACAAATTGGGATTGCAGATATTTTGACATTTTGAAAATTTGGCTTAATTTTTTTAGAAAAGCTGAAAGAAAAAAATAAATCTCCCATATAAACAATAACACTAACTAAAAATTTTATATTAATTACTCAAAACTTGATTGCATAAACAATTTTTCATAACTTCTATTATTTTAATATAAAAAAAGCCTTATTTTTAATTCTCCAAACTTTTAATATATCTTTCTTGAGCCTTTTGCCAACATGAAAATATATTCACCTTTTCAAAAAACTTTAAATTAAATAATATATTAATTTTATAAGATGAATAATTCCCATTTATAATTTAATTTTTACATAATCCAATTTTTTCGTCCTAAAATCTAATAGGAATAGAATTATGAATTCAAAATAAAATTTGATAACCATAGTTACAACATTACTGGAACTAGGTTTTTTTAACTTTGCAAATGCTCTCCAAAACACCAATGGGTGACATGTCACCCATCACTCTGATCACTTTTCTCTGGGAAATGATGTCACACCAGAAAATAATTTGGAGACCAGACCATGCATTCAGTCAAAAACAGTAAAAATTGCTTACATATTCACAGATGACTTGCATCATTAAGCAAGCGGGTTGAGGAATTGGTGTTATGTCACCCATCACTCTGATCACTTTTCTCTGGGAAATGATGTCACCCCAGAAATTAATTTGGAGACCAGACCATGCATTCAGTCAAAAACAGTAAAAATTGCTTACATATTCATAGATGACTTGCATCATTAAGCAAGCGGGTTGAGGAATGATTAAAACCAGTAACCATATCAATGGTTTTAGGTATCGATGAAGTTGTTAACTGTACTTGTTGATTTTGTTAATGTTATTGTTTTTGGTGAATGTATAAATTTGGTGAAAGAAAGATATAATCAAAATGTCAAAGCAATGCAATTACTATCTTCTATTTTTTAACTAGCTTGTGCACCTCAAACTAGCTTCCATGTGCTCTCATGCTATATATATGACCCTTTATATAGGGTGGTGGCTCTTCAAGAAGACTCAGATCCTATTCTCAAGCCATGACCTAGATCCCATTCTCAAGCCAAGTCTGGTGCTGAAATAGACCACTGTGTCACTCCATAAGTTCAAGAAGAAATTTAAAAATTGAAATTGAAATCTTTAACCATGACTAACCCATAAGCATATTTAGTATTTGAAATTCAAGTTGAATTATTTTATTGGGTCCTTGACCCTGGCCACATCAAGGAACATAAGAGCCAATATATTAACTCTATCACCTTTCACTAGCAAATGAAAAATGGGTTGGGGCTGAAAAACAAGATTATAGCCTCCCTCAATGAAATCCAAAAGGTTTAATGCCACTAACACTTTTTTGGTTAACCTAGATTCATGTCTCACCCATGGAAGGATATCTTCATAATGGTTCCATCTCTAGCCCATGAGCATAGGTTTGAACCCCAAGAACTTCTCAAGTCAAATGATACATGCACATGTATTTTTGTTTTATGTTTTTTCAATATGGAACTTTTTTATTTTATTTTCATAGATAAGATAAAATTATGGAGGATTAGATCCACCCACCAGATTATATATAAAAATTTTGACTATGTATTCAGACAAATCTCTAGGTGTAAGAAAGCTTAGACAATATCTTCAATTTTGATTATTTTAATGGACAAAAAAATTGGTAAGATGCCTCCACTATTACTGGTTTGGTTTCCCTTGCTACAAGCCATGATAGTCACAAGGCTAATTGTTGAGATTTATATGTCAATTTTATTATATAATAGAAGGTAATTAATTAACAAACAAAAATATAGAAATAAAGTTATAATTTAGTTGATTTTTATTATTTTTTAACTTTAGCAATATAAGATGTATCATGAAGTGTTTTGATGCTTATCATGGATTGGTGTCTATCCATGTTTACCATCCATTTAATTTATAGGGTTGAGCTAGTTATAAATGTGAGTATGTGTCTAAAGATATCATATAAATAATATAATGATGTTTAATTTTTCTAGGTTCAACAAAATTTTGTTACATAATATTTCTAGTATTGTAATTTTAAATTAGTTTATTTGTTTTAATGTAGAAATGGATTATGTTAAAAGAATACTCATTTACAATATATATTGTCTTCTCAAAATCTTAAAGCTTCACAACATCATGCAATTTACATTATCTTATAAAACAAATTGCACTAGAACAAATTTCTTCTAACCAACACATGTTTGGAAGTTGAATGCATTAATTAACTGTGTATATTAGAAGAAATTTTCAGTCTAAAAGTGCCCATTAAATTTTTGTGTAATTCCATGTCATAATACATAAGCCAATCAAAATCCTTTAAATTTAAAAGGAAATACATGCAAATATTTTGGAGGGAAAAGAAAAAAATTGTTTTTTTTTTTTAATTGTATTTTTGGGTTACCTCCTTATAGGTTTACTCAAATTTCAAGTGTAGAGGCCACAATTGTTTCAAATATTGTTATTTATAATTTTTTCTTACAAGCATACTTTTAAGCTTAAATTTCCTCTAATGCATTGAGAATGTCAAGTTTTAACGACACAATTGACTAGAGTTGAGTTTGTTACTTGAGACATAAGAAATATAACATTCTATATGGGAATGGGTGAAATTCTCACAATTAAATGATAGTGAATAGTGAGAAAGTAAAGGCTACAATAAACCAATTAAGAGAGTGAGGGCCAGGAAACAATAGTGTCGTAGTAAGGGACAAGGATGACACAAAGAATAGTCAAAGGAGTCTAATGCCAAAAGGTGCAAACATATGCACACCTAAAGTGGATAACACTCCAAGGTATGAAATAATTTCATCTAAATCGGTGAATATATTCAATACATGTAGAATCACATAATCATAGGAATTTTAAGGGCATATGGCCCAGCAAGAGGGCCCTAATCTAGTGGAAGAACACCAAATGAAAAATGAAATGGCATGTAGATATGGAATTAGGCTCAAAATGGTTCTTCATTACTATATCTATAAATTTGAAGATAGATAAAAAGTCTTTGAGAATGGTTAGAGTTGGCCAAATTGACATGTTTTTCATAGGTACGCAATACCTTTTTATTTTCGACTTTCCATTCTTTCTTATTACATTTCCATCCATATTGATTGATTTTGGTCAAGGTACAAATATCCTTCTACGTGTCATTTTAATTCTTATTTTTATGCACTTTTTGGGAAATTATTTCATTTATGTACAAACAATGGCATATAGGACACAAGACTACACAGGTATTACTCAATGTTGGTGTCTCAATAGTGGTTGTTGTTGAGAAATCTAAGGCAACTAGATTAGGGTGATTTCCTTTTACCTTGATAATTGCTTGTAGTATTCTTTTACTTTTCATTATTTTTTTTTATTTTTTTTTGGTAGGTAAGCACCCACGGGGGATGTGAACCAGTAACCTATCGCAAAGAGTGCCTTAATGGTGCACCCATCCACTGTCAATCCAAAGCCCCGTGGGCCTTTTATTTTTCATTACTATTACTTTCTTATTCACTTATAATGTTTTTCTTATCATCAAACAACTACCAAAACATGAAGACCAATAGTACACAAGGAAACAAGATCTAGGTTGCTAACCAAGACAGAAAACCCTCTTAGAGAGTAAAACGCATAAGTAATTCTTCTCTTCTTATAGAATCTTAAAATGATGAATCCCAATACGTTAGAACTAATACATAGACCTATCCAAGACCAAGTCAGCCTTCCTTCTTTATTGGATTTCCTTACATGGCTTCCAACAACAACCTTCAACCTTCCAACTGCGTTTCTAGCAACTTTGACCCCCAATAATAATTTATGCAACTTTGACCTAGAAACTTCAAACTTGATGTAGTTTCACAACTTCAACCTTGATGTAGCTTCACAGCTTCGGCCTTGATGAAACTTCATATCTTTGATCTGATGCAGCTTCATAACTTCGAATTTGATGCACCTTCACAGCTACGAATTTGATGTCGCTTCACAGTTTTGATCTAAATGCAACCTCACAACTTCGACTTTGATACCAATTCCTAACTTTGTCCTTGATACAACTTCACAACTTTGAGCTTTATGCAGCTTCACAACTTCAACTTTGATGTAGCTTCCTAGTTTCATTGCACATTAGAGAGCGAGAAAGAAAGACCCAAAACTTCAATTCTAGCTTCCATTTTGAGCTTCCCTTGCCTTTTGGACGTCTCCTTAAGATCAAACTTCTTCTCTTGCTTTATTACATGTCTTGGATGTGTGCTTCAAATGAGGCTGAAGGCCTCATATATATAGGCTTCGTAGGGGTACGAATTGCATTCAAGAGGCTCACTTGATATCTTATAGGCCAACTTGATCTTGGAGGGTCTTTTGACACAATTTTGGCTCAAATAAATTCTTTTTACTTGTTAAAACATTCCCAATGGGATATTTTATATATTGCAATGACTCTTTTAACTTATTGACTTTATGACAAACCCTAAAAGCACATAATGGGTGCTTGACCTTTAAATAAATTGACCTTGAGCATAAAACTGATGCTATAAAATAATAATAATAAATTTTATTTTTCTCTTTACATCAAATACTTAAAATCAAGATTGCATAAGGCATTATGAAGGCCAAACCTAGTTGCATATTTAGATAGTTGCAACTCCATGTAGGTGTTGCAAATCCATACAAGTCTTGCAACTCTCTTTTCTCTAGAAAAGTAAAGTTGTTGCAACTTTTAGATATAACTATACTTGCTACAACTCTTCATTATTTCTACACCTCTTCATTATTTTTGTAACTTTTGGATGCAATTATAAAGAGTTTCAATTGTTGGTTTTGTAGTGCAATCAAGACTAGTATAGTTTTTCAAAATCGATAACTACTTACTATGATACAATTTGTCTTCTTATAGTATTCCAATCATTAAGGAGTTACACCAAAAAAACTTCAACAATTTACTTTCTATAATAGAGAAATAGAGATCATTGTAAACAGTAAGCAAGAGACAAGAGACAACAAAAAATTAGGCTCACAGCCAAGGCAAAACCCACAAGGAGCAAAGCCAACCAATCTTTCCTTATGAGAGAGAATCTAGTTTATAAATAGTAAACCAAAATATTCCAACAAGATTCCAAATTTGACCTCAATAAATACCAAGTCAAAGTAGTCAAAGCAATCAATGAAGAGATGTAAAAAATTTCAACTTTATTCAAAGTCAAGTATACAACACTAGGGCTCAATTCCCACTTGTAGAAGCTCAAAACAGGAGGGTTGAAATTTGATCAACCTCAGTCAAATACTTACCTACATTTTTTATTCAAAGGGGTAGAGTTGACTACCGATCAACATCCCAAAATAGAATAGAAACTCGATCTACCAAGAGTCAATGAACCTCAATCAAATTTTTCCTTCTAAAATAAGTCAATGTCTTGTTCAATAGAAGCAAGTCTATCCCAAGTCAATGTTGGTCGAACATAAGAATACAAGTTGGTCAACATAGAATAGAAAATCCTCCTTTGACTCCTTCGCATGAGTGGATGTGTCTTTGTGATTTTTAGTTTAAATGATGTATGGTGATGATGCCAAAATGAACTCCAACGAATTCATATTTATATCTAGTTGAGGAGGTGGTTTTTTCCACATGTGGGGTTGAGTTGTTGACTTTAAGCTAACATGGTCAAACAACAAAATTTGAATTTTCTTTATCAATTTTCCAATGAAAATACTGATCATTTCTACCAAATTTTTCAACACTCCCTCTTAGTTATGGAGGTACTTTTCATTCTCTCTCAAGATTAATTTTCTTGACCAATCCATAGGTCCCCCAGCCATAGCCTAAGTGAGAGATCAAAAGTACAAGTCTTTCTCTATTAAGATCAATCTCCCTAACCAATCCTTAGGTCTCCTAGCCCACATCCTAAGGAAGAAATCACTAGTCTCATCATAGGAAACATACATAGCATCCAACACATCCGACAATCGTAGAAGGGGTCGATAAATGTATCCAAACCAATAATATGCATAGGATACATCTCCCTAACCAATAATTAGGTCCCTCAACCCACATCCTAAGGGATTAAATTGAAGATCAGCCTCTCTTACCTATCCATAGGTCTCCGAGTCTCTACCTAACAAAGAGATCACAAAATCAGTGTCCCAGACAAAAATGGTCTTCTAGTAAAAACCTAAGGGATCACTTTATGCCTGAGAGTCAAGCTCCCTGACTAGACTCACTAGCCTCCTCACTAATTGACCTAAAGAAGTGACAATATTCTCGATCAATCCATAGGTCTCCTAGTTGCATCTTAAGGAAGATTGTCCGTAATATGATGTTTCACAATCAATGTTCCCTCTCTCTCAAAGAGTGGTTCTAAAAAAATCCAAGTTGTTCTATGAAATATATAAACTTCATATGGGACAATGATTTTTTCAACACAACAACAACCAGCTCATCAGTAGGGACATACTTCATCCTCTCAGCTCTCCCATGGACGATATTCTGGATATAATTATACTTGATTTTAATGTGCTTCAACTTGTCATGAAATATTAGGTTCTTAGAAAGCTTCACACAATTTGATTATTATAATATATAATGGTCGATTCCCACACTGGATTAGACAAAATGAAAAATAATTTTCAAAGCCACACAACTTCACAACAAGTTAAACATGCAACTATATACTCATCTTCAACTGTAGTCAAAGGGATTGAAGTTTTCTTTCTACTAGACCATGAAATAATAATGGAGCCCAAACCAAAATAGAATCTAGAAGTTCTCTTCCTATTATTATAGCTTCCATTCTAATCAATATCATTAAATCCATGTAGCTTCCATTCTCCATTAGAAAAATATCTTAGACCATATTCAATGGTACCATGCAAATATCTCAAAATATGTTTTACTACAACCTAGTGCACAGGTCGGGTCTCAACCAAAAATTGGTTCAACATGTTCATAGCATAGGAAATTTTAGTTCTAGTGTTCACAAGATAGTACAATGAGCCAATCAATTTATGATACATCAAGGGATCAATCAAATTAGGGTCACAGTCATGTATCTTCTTCAAATTTGTCACCATCGAAGTATTCATGGACATACAGTCCATCATGCCAAATCTCTAAAGTACATTTATAGTGTATCTAACTTGGATAAAAAATATTCCATCATGATTTTTCCAAATTTCCAATCCCAAATAGTAATGCATGAGACCAAGATTCTTCATCTCGAATTTAGAAACCAACTCCCTATTACACTAGGAAATGAGAACTTCAACCCCTGTTAGAAACAAATCATCTACATACAACACCAACATTAAGGGCTTGCCTTCAACAATTTTAAAGTTTAGTTTTGGATCAACTTCGCTGTTATTCAAGCCAAGAGTCATTGCTATATAGCCGTCAATACAGGAGTAGCATGCTCATACTTCAACGCATACAAGGCTTTCTTCAATTTTCAAACTTACATGTATCTTTATCATGGATGTCAAATCCTTTAGGTTGCTCAATATAGACATCCTCTTCAATGACTCCTTTCAAAAAATCAATTTTGACATCCATTTGATGTAATTTCCAACCTGCAAGAGAAGCAAGAGCAATGACAAATCTAATAGAATCATACCTAGCAATGGGAGAAAACATGCCTTCATATTCCTCTCCCTCTTTCTAGGATAATCCATGAGCCACAAATCTATCTTTGTGCATTTCAACACTTCCATCAGCAGCATGCTTGATTTTGTAGATCTACTTAGAATAGACAACAAAATTTTCTTCAGGTCTTGGCACAATTTCCAAAACATCATTCTTTAATATATATTGATATTCTCCAATCATGGCATCTTTCCAAACCTATTCCTCCTTTGCTTCTTCATAGGTGGATGGCTTCTTCTTATGTAGCAATGATGGTTGTCACATCACTGCTACATAAAAAAAGTACTTCTTCAAGATTCTTATAGTCCAATATTCAATGTGGGAACCTATTTTGAACATAAGTAGTTGTTCTTACAACTTCTCCCCGTAGAAACACTAGTAGTCCATGATCATGAAGCATGGCCTTGGTAGCTTCCATAATGTTCCTATTATTTCTTTCGACAGTTCATTTTTGTTGAGGATAGTAGGGAACTATCATCTCCCTCTTAATTCCAGCATCCTTGTAGAAGTCACTCAACTCCTTGGATACATATTCTACACCATTGTCACACCATAAAGTCTTGATTCTTTTTATTGTAGCATTCTCAATCTGTGTTTTTAATTCATAAAACTTTTCAAACACTTGATACTTGGTATTTAAGAGATAAATCCATGTTTTTCTATAGAAATCATCACATAATACATGTCACCCAAAGTCTTCTCGGACATATGCCCACAAACATCATAGTGCACAAGATATGATATTGCTTTCGATCTATTGTCACTGCTAGTACATCTTCATTTAACATTATTTCCAAGGCACATCCCATGAGAACTCCATCATGATCAAATTCAATTTTTGGTACACCATTAACAAAATATTTCATTCTGGACAATGCTTTATAATGAACATGAGAATAACTTCAATGCCATACACAAAGATCATAGGTGTTTATTAGTGTGGCTTGAGTTGTGTAGTATACTTAGGGGTACCATGGTTCCCTCAATACCATCTATCTAATACCATAGGCTTATTACATAATTGCTAACTACTTGTGGTCCCTTACATGATACAGGTTAACCACCTTATTTATTACTATGGCCCATATTATCCCCCCTAAGTATTCTACAAATTGAACATCCAAGAAGATGATATAGGCCTCCAATTCGTACACCAATGACTTTAGCATATTCAAAGGATGCATCCTTTTTCCATACTAGAATGTGTCCATCCATGAAAGAAATTTTATATCCTTTGTCTTCAAGAGAAGAAATAGACAACAAATTCTTATTCAAACCAAGAAGATATAAAATATTGTTAATATATACATTACCTCCTAATTTCAATTAGAAGGATGAAAATCCAATCCCTTTGAATTCATATTTTCCATTGTCTCCAAGTTAAACTCTTTGACATATCTTCTTTTCAATGAGGATTACACAACCTCCAATCATGTTCCTAGAGGCACCATTGTCTGCCAGCCATATTTCATCATGACCTACAATGGAACCTATAGAGGTAGAATAGAATGAGTACTTAGAATCAAAATCATTCTTCCTGTGCCTCCTCTTATGATATGGTTCATTTAGATCAGTAGCAGAAACATGATGCTTCTCTCTCCTCATTTTATCCCCATTCCTTTGATAGTCATCCCTTTAATTCCTTTGAGGACAATGATATTGATAGTGACCATATGTTTGGCAATGAAAACATTGAATGTTTGTTAAATAATTTCTATATCTTCAATCTCAAGAGGGGTAAGGAGGTACTGTATATGGAGCATATTCCCTTCTTGGAGCAGGTCTTGAATTTTGTCTTCAACCAGAACTTCTTTGAAATATTCCAATATTAAGGCTTTTGTTCTTGTTACTCCTTGAATTGGCTACAAAAGGTTCTTCACATGGATCTTCAATATTGCCTCTATATTAGAGTCTTGATTGTTCTTTAGTGTAGGCACCCCATAGCTTGTCAAAATTACCTACAGTTTCTCTTCCACAAATGCTTGATGCAAAATAAGCCCACAATCTAGGTAAACTGCCCAAAGCTATAACTACCAATTCTTTGTCAGATACTTCTTCTTCAATGGTTTTCAATTCATCTCTTATTTGAGAAATTTTGACAAAGCATGATGCCACTGTATCATTCTTTGTCATCTTGATATTGTGAAGTTGATCGCTTAGATTGATGTAGTTGATTGTGTACAAACCAGCAATGGCACCACACATAGCCTTGGAAGATTAATGATCATCAATATAGGGAATTAAATGATCCTTAAGAAATTCTATAATGATTCATCTTTCCAAGATGACATCTTCTTGAAATTTGTCTTTTCTTGTTTGATCAACTAGTTCTATAAATTTTCCTATAACAATACCCAAGACCTTGTGCCTTGCAACTACTAGGTCAATCCTAGCCTTCCGTGCCCTATAATTAGGAGCTCCTTTAAGATTTTTTTCTTTAAGGAAGAGATTCATGATGAAGATGGGTGATCAAAGATAGAAGGTAGAATCCCAAAATCTTCAAAGTGCTTCTCAATTTCCTTCAATATGCTCTTCAAGGTGATCTCATAACTCTTTTCCTACACAAAAACTCTAATTCCATGTTGATTTTATAGTGCAATGAAGACTAGTATAGTTATTTAAAATTGACAACTACTTCCAATGATAGAATCTATATTCTTATAGTATTCCAGTCATCAAGTGGTCCTGATGATGAACCACACTTGTTGGTTCGAAACATGTTGGCCAAAAATTTCTCTTATGTGATTTCTACCAAACAACTTTGCTTAATTCACTTTCTATAATCAAGCAATAGAGATCACAGTAAATAGTAAGCAAGAGACAAGAGACATCGGAAATTAGGCTCATAACGAAGGCAAAACCCACAAGGGGAAAACCCAACTAGTCTTTCCTTATGAGAGAGAGAATTTAGTTCATCAATATTACGTCAAAATATTCCAACAAGATTATAAATATGACCTCAATGAATACCAAGTCAAAACAGTCAGCACACAAAGAGAAAAAAAAAAAAGTCAATTTCAGTCAAAGACAATTTTGCAACAATAGGGTGAATTTCGTCCTATGGAAGCTCGGAACAAGAGGCTCGAAACTTAGTTAACCTCAGTCAAATAGTCACCTACAATTGTTAGTCAAAGGGGAAGATTTATCTTACGATCCCTACCTCAAAAAAAAATAGAAACTCGGTCTACCAAGATTCACTGAACCTTAATAAAATTTTACCTTCTCATATCAATCAAAGTCTCAGTTAATAGAAGCAAGTGTAGCTCAAGTCAACACTAGTCAAACAAAAAAGTACAAGTTGGTCAACACAGATAGAAATTATTGGATGACCAAGAAAAGAGGATGATTCAACCACCACCTATCACACAACTGATTCAATTCAATTAATGTTCATTTTTTCCATTTTCTTAGAAAATCAATGTTATAAGATTAACCCAACTATCATGGTTGCCCTTCCATCTCTTTTATTAATTTAGATAGAAAACATATTATATAAAACCCCTCTACTAAGAATTGAAAGAGAAGAACAAGTTATTATATTTTCCAAATTTCTTGCAATTTAATTTATGTTTTGATCCAATTCAAGTAATGGTGTATTGAGCATTCACACTCTATTTTTTTCTAACTAGTGCCTCATTTAAGGAGGTAAGTTCCCCACCTTAGCCAGGTAATTTTTGTATCCACACATAGATATGGCTATAATTTCTATTTTTGTTTATTTCTACTTTAACTTTGAATTACTAATTGTTGAAACTTTGAATACTAATTGTTGCAACTTTGAATTGTAGGTTTATTGTTGCAACTCAAGTGTTAATGTCATCTTCACTTACTCACTAGTTGATTTCTTGAAGGATTTACAACATTGTGTGAGTTAAGTTTGTTGTTGCAACTATGTTGTAGTACTAAAACTTACTATGTTTCCAAAATCATAATAGTTTTATTGTCTTAAATAGTTTGGATTGTGTATTTTATCAAGCGTTCAATTTATGGTTACATCTCCTTTACAAACAAGCCTAAATAAATGGTTTCTAATTGAATGTGTTTCATATCATACATGTGCATTACATATTAGTTACGACAACCAAGATAGTTAACTCAAAATCCAATGAGAACTATATCGAGTTCTCACTTTTTAGAGGTAGAAAAAAATAATTTGATTTTGAAAAGTGTAGATATAGGATTCACCTTAATGTTTTTTTTAAGCATATTTTTGACATTTTAAATTTTCTTATTTATCAAGTATGTAAATTTTTATTTAATGTTAGTGATTTTCATGTTGATTTTGAAAAGCAATGATATAGCATCAATGCCACTTTTGGCGGGCTTACTTTTGAAACGTTAAATTTTCTAATGTATTAAGTTTGGATAATTATTTTTTAAATTTAACAAATTTTTAATTAGTCATATTCTTCTTCTTCTCTCAGATATAAGTATTTTTCACGTTTGTTTTTTCTGGGAAAATTTTAACAAAAAAATAAAATAAAAGTAGCATTATTTATGAATTTTGTGTTAGAAAATAATAACATGACCAATTTTTCTTGAAAAAATAATGATTACCATAAAAATTAAAGCGAAAATTAGAGAACACAAATATTAAACATATAATAAAAAGAAAACCCAAAAAAATAAAAATCATAAATAAATAAAATAAAAATATATATTAAAAATAACATTAAAAATATCAAATAGCCCACGGGGCTTTGGATTGACGGTGAATGGGTGCACTGTTAAGGCACTCCTTGCGATAGGTCACCAGTTCAAATCCCCGTGGGTACTTAGGTTAGTCTTAACGTAGAAAAAAAAAGATTAAAAATATCAAATTAAATCAATGAAATATAAAAAATGCAAAAAAACATTTACGAATTAAAAAAAATCTCAGCTCGTAAAAAAAACAAACAAACAAACAAAATGAGAAAAATACATTTTAAAAACGTCCATTAAAAAATTTAAAAAATTATTAAAATAAATAAATAAAAAATAAAAAACACAAAAAAACATTTAAAAATAAAAATAAAATTAAATGGCAATAGCCCCTCACAAGGGCCCCTTGGGGGCTATGGGGATGACATTAGAGACCCAAAATTGGTTGCCACCCCTACATTGCCTTAGGGGGCCATGGCAAGTGCGGTTGCTCACACCCGTGGCTCGGGCCACTTAGGTGTTGTGGGGGTGCCAAGCCACGGGCTAGGGACTTTTTCATTTTTATTTACTTATTTTATATTTTTTAGTTGTCAATTTTTTTTAAATGGGGGACATATAATTATATTTTATTTTTTCCCTTATTTTATTTAATTTTCTTTTCTTTTTAAGGCAAGACATAATTATATATTTTTTTTAAGGGGAGACAATTTTTTTGCACTTTTCTATTATTTTATTTTGTATTTTTTAATGTTTTTTTTCCTCTTCACTCTCGATGTTCAACTAGCAACCTGACCCCAATATGTGTCCATTTGAGAGTTGAATTTTCAGTTTTCGTTACTATTAATCAAGTTTGCTTTTTTTATGTATTAATTTGATGGTTGATTTTTAAGTTTTCATTGCAATAAGTCAAGCAAGGCCACTATGTGTTAATATGATGCTTGATTTTCAAGTTTTCATTGCAATATGCCAAATTATCTTAGGCTGACATTTTAAAAGAATTATATGTTTAACATTTGGTATAATTATTTTTTCTTTAAATATTTATTTTTAAGATTTAATTTAATCATGATATTTGATCTCAAAATTTGTTGAAAATCTAAGGTTTTTTTTTTTTTCTACCTTAAGACTAACCTAAGTACCCACGGGGGATTTGAACCGGTGACCTATCGCAAGGAGTGCCTTAACAGTGCACCCATTCACCGCCAATCCAAAGCCCCGTGGGATCTTGAAAATCTAAGGTTTGCTATAGTCATAATATTTGTTTTAAATTCCACTGTCGAAAAATGTTGAAATTTTAAGGTTTTTGAGTCATGATATTTTATATCTAATGTCATGGTTAAAAAATATCAACGTTTTAACTTTTTTTAGTCATGATATTTATCTTTAACATCGTAGTTGAAAATTGTTGGAGTTTTAGGTTTTTTAGAGTCGTGATATTTATCTTCAACATATTGTTGAAAACTATTGGAATTTTAATAATTTTTGTTGTCATGATATTTTATTTTTAATGTCATTGCCTAAAAATGTTGAAATTTTAGCCGACATCAACACTTTTTATTTCAGTTTTTTTTTTCATGTTTATGCACAAATATTTTAGTGTTTAATGTTGTTGCTAAAAAAAATTAACCAAAAAAAATGTTGATGCAACATCAAGTTGCATGTGCTTTTTCGTGTTTTTTGTGTAAAAAAAATTCCTTTTACTATCATTATTAAATATGTTGAAAATTTACCCAAATAAATGATGTATCATCAAGTTGCATGTGTTTTCCATGTTTTTTGGGCAAAAGGATTTGGATTTTACTAACATTATTATAAATGTTGAAAATTTGTCAAAGGAACTTAGCTCAAGTGGTATGGTTCATGATTTGTGTCCCAAGTATCTTGGGTTCAAGTCTCTAGAGACACATTGGCTTGTGTGGCATTTATGAAATAGTTTTACTAATGGTGGAATAGTGGCAATTGTTTATCAATTGTGCCTAGTGAAATGTACTCATTTCTGTTAAAAAAAAGGTTGAAAATTTACCAAAACAAAATTGTGTTTTACTGCGATTTTTAAAAAAATGTTGAAAATTTACCCAAAATAAATGGTGCTTATGCAACATCAATTGCATGTGTTTTTCATGTTTTTTGCACTATAAAATAATTTGGTTTTTACTGCCATTGATAAAAATTGTTGAAAATCTACCCAAAAAAAAAGTGTTGATGTAGCATCAACATTTTTTTTCTTTGGGTTGTTTTTCATGTTTTTTTGCTAGAGTTCTTGTTTTCGAGAAATAGTTCTCATTTCATTGGATCGTAGGTTCATTTTAATACTTGAGCAAGTAACCTTTAGATTCTTGTGTGTTTTGATTTCCTACAACATTGATTAGATCGTGCGCCTTTATATTCATGAAAGTGTGGATTGGATTGAACATGTGATTTTGTCACATACCCATGGGTACAATACTAAAATTTCCATCTATGCTCTACCGGATCCCTAATGTGGACCTTTTCATTCAGTTGCAAGACTTATATTTCAAATCAACCCTTAAGCAGAAATTTCAACCTGGAGAAAAGAATCAATCATGGCATGCAACCAATAAGATTCTTTAATGACTTGGGTAAGGTGAAAATGTTGGTGTTGGCCTAGACTACAGTGGATCCTTATTGGCCCCTTGTGCCTACACCAAGGGTCTCTTCTTTGGTGACATTTTTGTGCCAACAGATGGTTCTATTGTTGGGACCATAAATCGCAAGAAGTGGCTCAAAATATGGTATCAAGGATAGTTAAGAAGGAGATATGAGACTGGTAGGATAATCAAGTGGATAGGTTCGTGTCAAAATAGGCTACCCTTTGAAATCTATCTACTGCTAAGGTGAACGAAGAAATATTGTACTTCGAGGCTGCGAGCAATCAGTACGAGATCTTCTTTTGTAAAATTCTAGAAGAGTTGTGCAACTAGTTAAGGAGACTAAAATTGAAGAAATGGTGAGAAGAACTGATGCCAACATGTCTCGATTGGGTCCCCACAGATCTCGTGACACTCCAATGCTTGGATAGTGACCTGATGACAATAGTAGATTTCTGGGTATAGAGTACCATAGAGGGGTACATTATTGAGTTCGTAACAGAGAGCTACCAATCCTTCTCAAAAGAAGACATGGTATTCAGATCAGGTTTCAGAGAAAAACTAGTGAAAGAGGTACCCTTTTGGATTAATATGTTGATGGTGGAGGAAGGGTTGATACCTATAAATGAAGTGAGTATGGTAACATAAAACCCAGTGCTAGGGGAAGGATCTAAGGGGAGAATGCTACCATTTGTGGAATTGGGATGTTGTTGAAGGAATGGATATAGAAGGATTACGAAGAGCTAGAGATGTCAAAGCACAAAGGAGAACGTTGATAGTAGAAAATGACAGGAAAGAGAAGTATAGGCACTGAAAGAGAGACTTGTAGGACCCCACCAAGTAGGAGCAGAGTCGAAGATTTTGAAAGGGAGAAATAAGATCTTAAAGGACCCATAGAAAGAGATGCATGTTGACAGGATAGATGGGAGCTAGGAGAATGACAGGAACCCTCCCTCCGAGGTTGCGGGAAATATACCAGAATGAAGCAATCATAGCATTTCCAAGGAAGAAATGGAAGATGAGATGTATGATGTGATGAGGTGATTGTTCATGGAGGATGATATGTCAGATGAGGTTCAACATCGAAATCCCCAAAGCTCCAGTAGTGTTCACCACGACCTTCCCCTAGTTCTTTACAATACCTCTCGTAAATTTGTTGCTAAATTACTTAAAGTGATACGCGTACATAGTGTGCATGACAGATATAAGACAAGTTTTGAAACATCTAATAGTAGTGGGGCTAGCAATATTAGTAACATGGGATTACAAGGATCTCAACAACCCGGAGCCCAAGGATTTGTGCTCCTAGCACATACTTGAACCAACATGGCAGGATCCTTTAGTAGATATCTAGAGTTCACTGGTAGAGGGAACATAGATGTGGAACAACATTGGTACCTATGTGAAGCAATATGGAGAGCCCGTGCCAAACATCAGACAACATGAAGTTGATTGAATTCCATACTACTCTAAGGGAGAGAGCTCTAAGGTGGTTTATCAAATGGTCGGAGTTTAATTGTAATCCCTCTGTGGATGAAATCAATAAGAGCTTTGCGCAAGAGTTCGAAGTACCACAAACAGATCAGCAAGGAATTTTGAAACTGTGGGAGATCAAGTAGAAGGAAGGAGATACTTCTTAGGAATTAATGCAGAGGTTCAAAGATGAAATTGGTAAGTTAGGCTATACAATAGATCCTAATCATGAGAGGAATTGGTTCATTAAAGCACTCCTACCCCTTACTAGGACACCGCCGACACAATAAAAGATCGAAACCCTCCAAGATGATTTAAAGCAAGCAACACACGTAGAGTCCATGACATGGTACCCCCATGAGTATTGGGGAGGAATGAGATCTCAAGATCCATCGATCACGGTCCTCCAAAATAAGATCGCCGGTCTAACAGAGAAGTTAAAGGACTTATAGGTGGTTTGACTAGGGAGACCCAATGTATGGTGCATACACTGCCTGATAGAGGGCCATGTAGCAACTAAAGTCCCAAGATTGCAAGGCACAAGTAGTTCAGCAGACCTTGAAAAATTATGTGTGGCCCCACCAACAATAGGTGTTGCAGCATTAGGATCGCAAGGATCATTCTTGTACTGAAATTCACAAGTCTACTATGAAGTCTGTAGAATCTATGGACATTTTCTATGACTATGTCCAATATTGTAGAATTACTCCAATGTGCCCAACAACAATTATTGTGAGTTGTGTGCATCAATGAATCACCATACCAACTAGTGTCGAGTGTTAGACGCCTTAGCAAAATGACTAGACTGGTCAACATTCAGAATTAATGAAACTGGTCGGCGAGGAGAGGGAGGAGGTAGGAGAGGAGGAAGAACAGAGGATAGAGGACCCGTGAGGTGCTACAACTGCGATCAAGAGGGACATGTTGCCAGAGACTGCCCACTCCCAAGAAGGTCGTAGAGCTCATATTTTCGGATCAATTCACATGCCATAGAATATTTTCCCGAGCTAATTTCAACATGGGAAGAAAGGACCAGGCAGCGGGGAACTAACTTGATCAACATAGAACCACAAACTATTGACGTTATCACACCAAACAATATAAACATAGTTACTAGAGGGGGTAAGAATATAGGGGATGGTTATGGAGTGAAAGACCAACCCTCAATTGTTTGGGTGGCATCCATGAAGTGCTCATACAATCCCACACAATAGAAGCAATACTATCGGGAAGAAGCCAAGTTGTTTGATAACTTAACGGAAGCTAAAAAGTACAAGGTGCAGGACTCAGGCACAACGGCAAGTTCTCGACCAATTGAAGAATGGTTTAGGCTATTCCTACAAATATTTGATAATGAACATATGCTAGGGTAGTTCCTTAGGAATCTAAAAGCATTATTACTAGAAGAAGAATTGAGAGAAGAAGAAATATGAAAAAATCTGCTTGAAACACATACAAAGAGGATTTAGAGGAATAAGAAAAGGAATAGTAGGGAATTCTAGATTGATGCTCAAGCTATAGGGTTTCATATTAAAGATATAATGCTAGATCTAGGATCAGATGTTAATATCCTGCCTCGAAAAACATGGGAAGCGCTAAGGAAGCCGCAACTGGAGTATTCACCAATTCAACTGTGGATGGCAAACCAATACTAAATCTTACCCATCAAAAGGACAGAAGTTGTCGAGATAGATGTAGTAGGGGTAAAAATTCATGTCTAATTTGAAGTAATAGATATAATGGATGATAAGGACCCTTACGTAGCACTCCTTGGTATCGACTGGGCATATGAGAACTATGCCATCATCGACCTTAAAATGATTTGATGATTTTTGAAGTAGAAGGGCCTGTAGATGATCGAG
>APFE030070189.1:74635-89397 GCA_000404065.3 Pinus taeda | reverse complement strand
GAAGAGCACTTCCGGTTATGTTTTCCATATGGGTTCAGGAGCCATTTCATGGGCTTCTAAGAAGCAGTCCATTGTAGCGTTGTCTACAGCAGAGGCTGAATATGTGGCAGCTACAGCAGCATCATGTCAATCAGTTTGGATGAGAAGGATGTTGAGAAGCTTAGGCCAAGAGCAAGCAAAAACGACAGTGATCTTTTGCGACAATAGCTCAGCTATTGCATTGTCAAAGAATTCAGTGTTTCATAAGAGAACGAAACACATTGATACAAAGTTTCACTACATCAGAGAATTAGTGAACAATGGAGAAATCGTCCTAGAACATTGCAGGACACAAGAACAGGTTGCAGACATCTTGACAAAGCCACTGGATCAGAAAAGCTTTAAATTTTTGAGCAAGTGTCTGGGTATGACCGAATGCCCAGCAGGTGAAATTAAAGGGGAGTGTTAAATTTATAATTTCACCAACCGCGCGGTCAGCATCAACGCACGCAGAAAAACCACCACAGCAAACCTAAACCGCCCGGTAACATATCGCACCACTCTTCGACATGAAGCTGTTTCCGGACAGTGTGGTCTGATGCTGACATCTGTCCACCCATGACATAAGCACCTGACATCCATCGGAAGGTAACGATGGGTCAGCTCACCCCGCCCGATATGCGTCCGATCAAGGTGCTTCTCTCTCCGCCGTCCGATTGAAGGGAAAGGACTCCGCTGTTTAACCTGTGACAAGTACATACAGGCCTGTAGAAATTGATGAAGCGTGGACCATATCCCATACGTTAAATTAATACCATGTCATAATGTTTTGGTAAGGTTTTAAATATTTCTTACGCCGAAGTTAAAAAGGAGTATGGGCGAGGTATTTCGTAAGTTTAATTTTATTCCTTTTAATATATGTTTTAATATTACGTGGACCTTTTTGTTATGTAAAAACAAAAAACGCACGGGGATTAAAATAGAATGGTTTTTGTATATGAAAGGTGTGCGACCCCTGCAGCGCAAAGATGAGAGAAAAAGAAAGCACAGAAGTGCGGGTAATTTAATTTAGTAATTGTGATGTAATTTGGGTGCAGCCCATTTTTTGTATAAGCAATGAAAACACACAGTAGTGTGTAAGAAAAAGATCAGAGACATCAAATGATGATCATGGTGAAAACCCAGCAGGGCAAAGTTTTTGGTTTGTAATGTAAAAAAAATTGCACAGCAGTGCAGGAGAAGGAAGAAAAGTAAATGAAGAAAACCAGTGGATTGTTTTGTTGAAATCTATGAGTTGTTTCACACGTGAAAAGGTAAGTGTGTAAAACTATGTAATTTTGTTTTCACACAGCAGTGAATGTAAATGAAATATTTACACACAGTGGTGTAAAATTACATAGGAGGCAGAGTAAGTTTTGTGAAAATGTTTTGGTGAATCCCTCTGAGTGAAAGAGGATGAATATGTCTCAGTCTTTTGTTTAATGAATATAAATCATTTTATGGTGGTGGAATACTCTGTGCTCTGTAATTAATTTTAAAAGACTTCTCTGTGCAAAAAGATCCTGGTGTAAAGAAAACAGAGCATTGCCTCTGTGTTTTTATTTTTGTGGTTTTGGTATTTTCCCATCCCAAACAGAAAAAAATGCCCAACAGTGAAATGGACAAGAACAGACGACGGAGAGAAAAGTGTATAAATATTAGGTGTCCGCAGGACACCGACAGACTACGAGTTAAGCGCTAGCGGAACCCTCCCTGAAAAAGCCATCGGCGGTTTGTTTCCCAGTTTGGAGAGGAAGAAAGATGGGCTATAGACTTAAATGCAGGGTTATTCATCATTTTTATTTAAAGAAAAACACTCAATATGAAATAACTAACTAGGATTCTATAAGAAGAAGACTTTCACTCCAGCCAAAATATTAATTTAAAAAAACTTGAAATTTACCTAATTTTTAAATTCTTTAAATTAATAAATAATAAAATATTTACTTATATGTAATTAACGTTAACATAGATAAAACATTTTTTATATTAAGATTTTTAATTCTGATGACAATATTGTGTGCCTGTTGGTAAAAAGTTTACCATTTAAATTTAAATTAAATTTTGATTTCAACCTGTGATGCTAATTTTGTGGAATTTTTTTTTATATACTTTCATCTATTGAAATATAGAAAGAAATCGAAACCCTTCATTTTAATGTTTTTTAAATTCTATACAGCAATATTAAGTTTTATGAAGTTTAGTAATACCTTTGATATTATAAAATAATAAAAAGACAAATCATGTGGAGTAATTTTAAAAAATTCCGCAAACAAAATTTATTCGGAGGATATGAATACATGTAAAATCTTTAACATACTGTTACCCATCATAACCTCATAACATCTCAGGTATACTCGCAGTTCCATGTAGTTTGCCGAAGTTTAAAATAAAACATACCATGGCCGGGGCATTTGTCAGTACGGGGTCCATCGTTGCAATAGCAAAGGAACGGAGGAGTCTCAGTTGAAACCGAAGTGTTGTAACCGCATATTCCATGACTCCCCTCACATGACATACACCTCTTACCATCTTTGGGAGCTGAAACTGCGCTAGTATTGTGTAATTCCGGCCACGAATGGGGATAACAGGAGTTGAGTTCTGCACACAGTTGATCTGGAAGCTAGGGACGCCGCATCCACGATTTCCTACACCAAAAGGATATGGTATCTCCACATTTCCACATTTATTGTTATTTTGACAATACTGATATTGCGCGTCAAAGCTTGAGGAGCAGAGGAATAGAGAGGTAACCATAAGGAAGAAGAGGTATTGAGGCATGGAAGGAAGAAGGCGTTGAGATGAACAGATAATTCCATGAGGACAAAACGAAATGATAGGCATCGCATAAGCGTTGGGAACACAAAAGATTATCTCCAAGTGAAACAGAAACAAAATAATTTCGTGGCTTTGTGAGTGGCCCATTAATCAATGATCATGCCGTAGAGGAGTGGTAACAGATGCCATCACACGGCACGAAGACAATGTTTATTGATAATACTTGTGGAAAATTGACGTCACAGCGATGTCTTTGACGTCGGAGCCAACAGCATTTTCCGTTAATGTTGTCTCCGACGTCGCATAAGCGTTGGGAACACAAAAGATTATTTCCAAGTGAAACAGAAACAGAATAATTTAGTGGTTTTGTGAGTGGCGAAGAGCTAATCAGCTTGTTATAGGACATTAAATGACTGGTTATCTGTTTGCCCTTTAACTTTACAACACAACTGCTTACATAAAAAGATAAATAAAAAATAATAGAATGTGTTATAAAGTTAAAGGGCAAACAGGTAACCAATGATTTAATGTTTTATGGCAAACTAGTTAACTCTTGCGAAGAGTAAGTAACCCATTAATCAATGATCATGCCGTAGAGGAGGGGTAACAAATGCCATCACACGGCACGAAGACAATGTTTATTGATAATACTTGTGAAAAATTGACGTCACGGCGATGTCTTTGACGTCGGAGCCAACAGCATTTTCCGTGAATGTGACAACTTCGTGATCATGGTGCTGAATATAACAGGCACAGCCATGGTGGGCTGACACGATAACCAATACGCCCTTCTGGAGTCTGGATAATGGGATTACCGGCAATCTCATCCACACATATGTGAATAACACTATTTGAAGTATAAATACCGGTAGAGCTTGCTAAGATGATGTATATGACTATTGGGAGCGTAGAAATAAGCAGAGCAGCATGAAAAGTCCAAGTCAAGACGTAAGATGCACGTTTCGTCGAGTCTAAAATAAAAATGTTAAAAGGTACGTGGAAAGAATGTGCTGTTTGTACTGAACAACAAAGTAAATAAACCAAAGACTGAAAAGCGAAATGTTAAATCTATCCCGAGCATTTATATGAAAACACATATATCACTAGCATTTATAAGAAAACATGAAAAAAAAATCCGACAAAAGTCAGATAAGTGGGGATATAAGTGAATAAGCTTAATTTTATTTTTTATTATTGAAATCTCTTATATATTAATGGAAGCCAGGAATATATTATTATATAATTAATATATTTTAATTAAATAATTATTTATTTACTAATTTTTTATTGTTAATTATGATAATAGGATTATGAATCTATTGCACTTAACTAGTTGTTGAATAATAATTTTGAATACATTTAATAATTTGTTGTCTTAATTTTCATAATTCACTTGGATACTAATTACATCTAATAATTTGTTGTCCTAATTCTCATAACCCACTTAAATACTAACTACATCTAATAATTTGTTGTCCTAATTTTGATAACTCACTTATCTAATAATTTGTTGTCCTAATTCTATAACTCACTGTAATACTAACTGCATCTAATAATTTTCTGTCCTAATTTTGATAACTCACAAACACAAAATCTCCTAAATAATTTATGAGCAATTACATGACACAATTAAAGAGAGCATGAACACGAAAAAAATCTACTAACTAATTTACGAGCAATTACATGACACAGTTAAACACACACTAACACACAAATTAATAAGAGAAATTAGATTTTGGTAAAACACCATAAAAACTTAGATCTTAGACTTTTGTGATCCATATTGATAAAATGATTGTCTTTCCGATTAATCACATTATTGAGATTTGGTCAAAAGCTTCCTTGGTCATGTTTCTAGATAAAAACTCTAGAAACTTGAGATGGTACTCTAGTTATATAAATTAAACATTTGAAAAAACTATTTTTTTTTCAATTTTGGATATGAAAAATTTATAAATTTGAGATTGTTAGATACACATCAATATATAATAAGGGTGATAGCTTATAGTCCCTACCTCTTTGTATGGGATCACATTTTTTTGTTATTTAAGAACATTGTGTTTTCACACTCCACATAATGAAATCTTTCCCTGCACCTTCGCATTTCACACAATGAAAGCTAAACCCTATTTGTGCGGAGTGTGTCGTTATTTGAGAACGTTGTGTTTCCACACTTTGAAATCTTTTTATGCACCTTCCCATTTCACACCTTTGCATTGTGCTCGCTTCACACTCTGCTGAATGAAATTAACTCAATTAAAAATAAAAGATAAAAGTCAAACATAGTTTTGAAAATCACTCATTAGATCATCAACATCCACAACTAGTATTAAAAAATTAATTAAGGTTTAATCATACTATTAGTATCTGAAATTCATATTAAGAAACTGTATTAAATGGAGGTGAGGAGTAAGTTTAATTAATTAAGGCTTAGTCCTACTATTAACATCTAAAATCCATATTAAGAAACTAGATTAAATTCTCAAAATGAAATTGATATATTAATTTTGTAGGACTTAAATTTCCGCATATGAACTTGTTTCCTCCATACTCCACACAATGAAATTAATTCAATTAAAAACAAAAGACTAAAACATATAATTCGACAATCGAGTGGCAGATCAAAGTTGTCAAACATAGTGTCCACACCCAAGGCTTAGTCATACTATTAACATCTACAATTCATTTTAAACAATTGGATTAAATGGAAGTGAGGAGAAAGTTCATAGGTAGAAATTTAACTCCCACAAAATTAATATATCAATTTCACTACAAGGAGCAGAAGAAGCTTTCATTGTGTGGACTCTGGAAATGCAAGGGCACCCCGGTGCAGAAAGAGTAGAATGAAAGCCAAAACATGAGATATGCACACTTTGCAATTACTAACTGCACTGTAGAGGACTTCTCACCTAGTATTAAAAAGATTAATTCTAATTTATACTATTAACATCTAAAATTCATATTATGGAACTGGATTAAATGGAGAAAAGGTGTAAGTTCATAATTGAAAATTTAAGTCCCACAAAATTAATATTTCAATTTCACTCCAAGGACTAGAAGAAGCTTTCATTGTGCAAATTGTGAAGATGCACGAATGCGCATGTGCGAAAGAAGAAAAATGAAAGCTTCTTTTGTGCCTCTATGAGTTCCATAATAAAATCCAAACACTGAAATATACACACTTTACAATCATTATAATAGTTTCCTGAATTCACTCTTCATAATCTATCAATGTTATACTGAATATGATTTTTTTTTTATTGTATTTCATCGAAAAAGACATAGAAAATGAACAAAATGCATAAATTTAATAACAACATCAAAGGTAAAAAAACAAATTATAGACAATTTTATATAGGTTCGAGGCTTTAAGCCTTTTGGATGAAGAAAGCAATGCTTAAATTTAACCATAGATTCCGAAGAACTTATCACAAATTTTTATATTGGCTTACCGTTTCCATTGTATGAAGTGATGAGGTGGGGATGAAGCTTTCATTTTTCTTAAAATTAAAATTTATAATTTGATAATCACAATAATAAAATTTGTTGTACATTATGTGTTTTCATTGGATTTTTTATTTACCATTATGAGAACTTCTTGTGTAGAATAGTGACTGTGGTAAAAAGAAATCTGCACAACTTAGTCAAAGTATTAAAATCTAAAATTCATATTAAGAAATTTGAGTAAATGGAACCAAGGAAAACACCAAGGTGCAAAAGAAGCTTTCATTGTGCAAAGTGTAGAGGTTCTCGACCACTATGTAGATTTGTGTGGTCTTGCATAGGTGTGGAAGAAGCACAAAGAAAGAATTTTCCACATCTCTGCACTCCGTACAACTTTAAAATATTAATACATATAACATCTTTCGAACTTCAGAGTAAATAGAGCTACAAAGCTTTCATAATGAAAATGATAATAGTTTTCATACATTATGTGTTTTCATTGATTTTTTTATTGCTCGTCACCTTGTTAGTCTTATATTCTTGAGAGATGTATGCATCATATCCAAAAATATTGTTCAACGTTCAAGTTGGAAACAATGTTTAATACTGAGAGGGGGAGGGTGAATCGATATTAAGGCTAATTTTAATTGTTATGCCAATTTATATATTTTTCAAAAGTAGGGCCATAACACATGTATCTCAGAGGAATATTTTGTTTGTACCAAAAAACAAAGTAAATAAACCAAAGACTAAACAGTGAAAACATTGAAAATTATATTAGAGACTTCCTTATTCATGTTTATAGATGAAAACTCTAGAAAATTGAGATGATAGTTAGCTATATAAATTAAACATGAGAATTTTATTTTTTTATTCATGTTTAAAGATGAAAATTATGGAACTTGAGATTGCAGTTTCGTTATATGAATTAAATGGCTGGTAAGTATAGAAAGACATCAAGTTATAATAAATATAAGAATAATTATTTTATCATACATCTCATATTTGTAAAAAATTATATATGTGTGTGTGTGTGTGTGTGTGTGTGTGTGTGTGTGTTAACTAAATTATAACTTTATTTTAAATTATCATTATTATAGTTATTCTTAACTACGAAGATTCATTCCCTTTTAAATCTGTTTTATTACAAGATCATGAGCGATACCATGATCTATCAATATCACATACTAAAAAAAAGGCGAATTATATTTAAATTTAAAGTTTTTATAACATTTTTTTATTTTAATTGAAAAAGCGCATAACTATTTGTAATATCAAGTACCACCCACTATATTGACTACCACTATTGAGTGGAATATCAAAGGTTAAATCCCTACAATCCATCTATTAATTATTGATAATTAAATTAAAATTCTAAAAGCCCTTTTCCAAAATAGATATGCCTATCCACATAATAAGATTTTCCTAAGTAATAAACTTCTTTCATACATATACATTGTGTTGATTTATTTACAAAAACAAAATGAAATGATTACAACTTGTTATTATGTCACTTAGTGCAGGGATATATATATTATCAACTTTACAGTCTTTATCCTATCATATTAGAATGTAATATTTATCAACTTAATGTTTGACTTGTGATCCTAAAATGTGGTGGTGAAATGGCCTTGTTTATGAGTTGAGATGGTGTACAAGGAAATTGGGTGGTCTATGACTGGTCTTCATGTGGTGAATTGCTTGATGTCATATTTAGAATTATCTAGGAAGATGTTTCACTTAAATTATCACTGTAAATCCTAGCTTGATTACATTAAAGGAATAAAGTATATTATCATCCTTTTATTTTTTATTCCTCATTCTTTAGTGTGCATGTGTCTACATGTGTAGAAAATTCTTATCAAATATTGTTAATGTAGTGTTGTGATATGATTTTACTTCTATGGTTCCAATGTATTTTTGTTATTCATCTTCTCTCTAAAGGTTTGGGCTTAGTGATTCCTTAGTAGTGTAAGAGTTGTTGATGTCTAAAGGATTGGTGAGGTGGCATATATACTTGCTTTAGAAGTTCAAAAATCATTCTATTTCCCGTGGAATGGCATACTTTTCCATCTTACCACTAGAGAAACTCCAATTTTCCCGTTTCGCCCATCTAAAGTATGCTTTCCAAAAAAAATTGTTTTGGATTAGAGAGGTCTCTCACATGCCCAAATTTGAAAAAACTCTGACTTCCACTAAGGTAAATGAGCCTATGACTTTGAATTTTCAACATTGTTCAATTTGTATTCAACTTATGTTCGTTACCTTTCTATGATTGTTCATTTGGATGGGTTCTTGGGCTTGGTGATTCTATAGTTATAGGTGTTTTAAGAGTTCCAAACATTAGCAAGGATCTTGTTCACTTTGGGTTATACTATGTCTCTAATAAGGATTGTGGTAGTGTTAGGGGTTGTGGGTTTTAATTTTCTTTGTCACTTGCTTAGTATTGTGTGGGTTTTTAATCTATAAAGAGCAACAAAGTAAATAAGCCAAAGGCTGAACAACGAAATGTTAAATCTATCAAGAGAGTTCGTAGGAAAACATGTAAAAAAAGAAAAATCTAATGAATAAAAACTAGAAAAGTGGGGATCTACCTACATGAGCTCAATTTTTATTGGAATTTCTTAATGAATATATTATTATATGGCCAACATATTTCTAATTTAATTATAAATTACCTTACTAACTTCTAATGCTAATTATGATGATAGAATTATGAATCTAAACAAAATATGCTAAATAATTTATGAGAAATTACATGGCATAGTTAAATAGAACACGAACAAGAGCAAAAATGCTACCTAATTTATGAGAAATTACATGACACACTTAAACACAACACAAACCCAAAGATTAATAATAGAAATAAGATTTTGGTAAAACGCCATTAAAGCTCAGATCTTAGAATTTTGTGATCCATATTGATAAAAGGATTTCCTTTGCAAATAATCACATTATTGAGATTTGGTCAAAATCTTCCTTGATCATGTTTCTAGATGAAACCTCTATAAACTTGAGATGGTACTCTAGTTATATAAATTAAACATTAGAAAAAGCTATTTGTTTCTTTCATGTTTACAGATGATTTCTTTTGAAATTTGAGATTGTTAGATACACATCAACATATAACAAGGGTGATAGCATATAGTCCCTGCCTCTTTATGTGGGGTCTGTGTTTTGTTGTTATTTAAGAACATTGTGTTTTCACACTCCACATAATGATTTCTTTCTCCACACCTCCACATTTCACACAATGAAAGCTAAACCTTGTTTGTCCAGAGTATGTCGTTATTTGAGAATGTTGTGTTTTCGCACTCTGAAATCTTTTTCTGCAACTCCACATTTCACACCTCTGCATTGTCCTTGATCCACATTCCACTGAATGAAATTAACTCAATTAAAAATAAAAGATCAAATTCGAAATTAGTTTTGAAAATCCCTCATTATATCATTAAAGTCCATAGCTAGTATGAAGAAATTTATTAAGGTTTAGTGGTACTATTAACATCTAAAATTCATTTTAAGCAACTGTATTAAATGGAGTTGAGGAGCAAGTTTAATTAATTAAGGCTTGTCCTACTGTTCACATCTAAAATTCATATTAAGAAACTAGATTAAATGAAAGCAAGGAACAAGTTCATACGCAGGAATGGAAGTCCCGCAAAATTAATATATCAATTTCATTTTGAGAATTTAACATTGTGTGAAGTGTGGAGCTATGACCAATGCTTTCATTATACGAAGCATAGAGGTGGAGAGGAAGTTTTTATTGTGGAGAGTGTGGAGTGAAAAGGAAGATCTAAAGCTCTCATTGTTCTTCCTTTGCACTCCACATAATGAAATTAACTCAATTAAAAACAAAATATTAAAACATATAATTCAAGTGACAAATCGAATTTGTCAAACATAGTTTCCACACCCAACATTAAAAAAATAATTAAGGCTTAGTCATACTATTTGCATATAAAATTCATATTAAGGAATTGGATTAAATGGAAGCAAGGAGCAAGTTCATAAGTAGAAATTTAAGTCTCACAAAATTAATATATCAATTTCACTACAAGGAGAGGAAGAGGCTTTCATTGTGCGGACTACGGAAATGTAAGAGCATGCAGATGCAGAAGGAGCAGAATGAAAACTAAAATCTGAGATATGCACACTTTGCAATTGTAATAGCATTTTCTCCAAATTCGTTTTGAGATGAAAAGGAATCTTTCATTATGGGGAGTGCAAAGGTGCAGAAAACTCTTTCATTGTACGACGTGTGAAGGTGGGGCAAAAGCTTTTACTATGCGGAGCACAGAGAACGCTTTCATTATGATTCTTCTGCACCTACTTGTCCCTGCACATATGCCTCTTCTATAAATCCTTTATTTCATACACTAAAGTTTTAAAAGCTTAACTCAGTGACATTAACTCAATTGAAAATGTAAAAATGAAACATATAATTCGATAATCTAGTGACAAATATTGACTGTGATGTAGAGGACTTCACACCTAGTGATGCAGGAGCATCCAACTCTGAGGAGACATAAAGGGCTGACAGTCTGATGAAAAGCTCAGGACAAATTGTCGTTTATTTTTATTGGACAAGTGTTAGGCTTGTCGGTAATGTGACTTTACTTTTACTTAGGTTATTTTATTTATCTGTCTATAGGTTGAGAGAAATTAGGAGTTGTAGTGGAACACTGTTGCAGTTTATTAGGAAGCTAGTAACAGGACATAAATAATTAATTAGTTCTTTAAAAGTTACAGTAGTTAGAAACAGTTACAGAACTGACAAACAGTTGCTTTCTGTTAAGACAGTTTTCAAGAACAGTTAAGTGCATTAGATTAAAAGCAGGAAGGACACCATTGTACGGGTTCTCCCCCGAAAGAGAAAAAGAGAGAAACACAGTCATTACAAGTTGCATCTTTTGTTATCAGAAGTTAATTTCAAATTATTTCTTTCATCACTGTAAAAGCAAATAACAAATTATTCTCTGTCACTGTAATTACAAATGCCAAGTGTTTATTATTACTGTAAAGTTTGCCATTACGTATGAAGTGCTCTAACAGAAACAAACAGCATAGGAGTAAACAGACAGGAAGCCAGCAAAGTACCGGCGAAACGACACAAGTATCGTTTCAAGTCACGGACCAGGAACGAAGAAGCAGTGAAGGGTTCCAAGAGTAACATCACAGACAAGAGAATAGACTCGGCATCGAAATATCTACAGGTAATTCGAAAAACTAACAAACCCTCATAACCAAATCTATGGTTAAGCAAATATAGAAATGGAATGAACATACATTGTAAACTATTTCATGCGTCTGTTGTTATCTAACATGCAAAAGCAAAAGATACGCATTCACTGTTAAGAAAGAATCCTTCAAATATTGACAAGAACAGAGCACAGTCCAGTACAGGCAGAGTTTCACTGCCGCGATGAAATCACATATTAACATATAAATTCCGAGTCATTAAATTAAGAACAGACAGTTACAAGAGGCCGAGGGTTTGAAGCACTTGAGCGCAAATCGACAGTAGGAGGGTTTGATTTGTCGAGCGACCCTCTCACAAATACAAACAGAACATACAGAGCCATATGCCCACCTTATTTAATTGACAACCGAGCAACAGAACTACCAGAGAAAACAACAGTCGAGAAGACTAATGCTGAACAGGGGTTTTCTATCAACAGACCGCCATATTACCGATAATAAGAATCAAGAATAGAGAGGAACTTAACCTCTACAGAGCCAGACTTCCTATCTACAGAACCTACTAAACCTACAGAACCGACAGTAAAAATACAGCCTATGTAATGGAGGAATGCTACCCGTGACCGGAGCGTTTGAACATTCAGCAGGACTGCAGAATACCGCTAGCGACAGAGCCATCACAAGTGAATACCTGTCACCAAAACCGAACAGGGTTAACGTCCGAAAGAGCACTCATAAAACGGTGAGATAAAACACGGAATAAACAAGGGTTTGATAAGAAATTACCTGTGAGCCGAGATTGCGGATCGAAGAGAACTAGAGAGTGATCATACCCTGTTGACAGTAGCAGAAAAGCGTTAGAGGAGGGACGACAGAAAGGCCAGGTCGTATAACAGGGAAAAGAAACCTTACCTCGTAACCGAGTGAAGCGTTGGAGTGTGGAGTGAACCTGTTATCAGAGAAAAACCAGTTAATCCTTTAATATTTACAGACAGCGTGAGCGCAAATCCAAAACATAGCAAACTATGCCTAAAGTTTAACAATAACATCGTGTAGAGGAAAGAGCATTGTTACAGGCCTCGAAGGCACATACCCACAACCGCAGAGCACCAACAATACATAGATAAGTCACCACTGATAAACCAGAACAGAAAACTCGAGGGTTCATTACAGTTGCAGACAGAGTCCTCCAAAGCAGCGGCAGAGTAAGAATGGGAAGTTAAGCGCGGGTAACGTGAACAAAAGGCGGAACAACCGGCAGTTGTGAGGCTACAACCGGAAGGCCCAGGATAAACCCTAAAACCACACCTCAAGGCGTCTTACCAAATATTAAAGTCAACATTAAAGTGCATTACGGACACGGTCAGATCAGGGTAGGAGTGAGAGACGGCGGGAGCCACCATAAGTGGTATCAGAGCAGGTTTTTGAATTAGAATCGATGGAACAGGTGGAAGGCGAAGGTGAGGCACGAGGAAGAGCAAGAGGAAGAGGAAGAGGCAGAGGACGAATGGTCCACAGGCCAGTAGATGATGGATTGCGAGAAGAGATAAGAGTTTTACGTGAGAGATTGGTAGTGATAGAGGCTGGAGGAAGAAGAAACCCAGCAGATAACAGTGATGAAGAGGCAGTTGAGCCAGAGCAGGATGAGTTTGAGGGAATAACACCAGAACTGAGGTTATTAAAATCAGTTTTGCTGTCCAGTCATAAACCAAGGCATGAGTTGCCTACCTATGACGGAAGCTTATCAGCAGACGTGTTGTTAGATTGGCTAAGTGAAGTGAATAAATTCTTTGAGTTTGAGGAGACCAGTGAAGACAAACAAGTAAGGTTTGCCGCCACCAAGTTGAAAGGACATGCGTCTTTATGGTGGGACAACGTTCAGGCAGAAGGAAGGAGATTAGGCAAGCAGCCAATCAAGAAATGGGCCAGGATGGAAGCGAAACTGAAAGAGAAGTTCTTACCGAAAGACTATCATATAATGTTGTACAGGCAGGTACAGAACCTGAAACAGAGGGGGATGACTGTGAGAGAATTTACAGAGGAATTCTACAAATTAAATCTGCAAGCAGGATATGTGGAAGATACCTCGGAGAAAACAGCCAGATTTGTAAATGGCTTGAGAGGGGAGATTTTGGGCGAAATTGGTATCCTTTCACCGCAGACGTTAGATGAAGCCTATTAGTTTGCATTGAAGGCTGAAGAGAAGATAAATAGGAAGCAGAACTCCCGGAGAGGAGGTGGTTCTGGCAGAGGAAAAGGTAAAGTGTATGGCAGAGGGAGAGGTACAGTCTCGAATGAGGAAGGCAGCAGTTCCAAGTCTACTGGTACGACAGATAAAGACAACAGCAACAGGGAAGGACGACCAGCTCAGAGAGGACGAGGATTTGGTCGAGGCAGAGGGACTGTCCAGTGTTACCATTGTCATAAGTTGGGACATAAGTCTTAGGACTGTCCGGAGGGCGAACCAGCAGGCAGAAGAGGAACTTATGTTGCCCAACCAGAGGATGCAGAGGAGACACCTCAGGAAGCGGAGAACACACCTGAGATAGGTGAAGCTTTCGTATTGAATAAGGTGCTGTTGAAGCCAGCCAAGGAAGCTGCAGAGCTAGATCAACGAAAAGCATTGTTTCGCACTGTCTGCAAGTCACAAGGCAAGTGCTATAAGGTAATTTTTGACAGCGGAAGTACCGATAACTTGGTAGCTGTGGAGATGGTGGAGAAATTGGGATTAAAGAAACTGAAGCATCCCACTCCCTACAAAGTATCGTGGCTGCAGAATGGACATCAACTGTTGGTTGATGAACAGTGTGAAGTAGAGTTTCAGATTGGAAAGTACAAGGACAAGATCCTTTGTGATGTGATGCCAATGGATGTCTGTCATTTGTTGTTAGGACGACCTTGGCAGTTTGACAGGGGTGTAGTTCACGATGGAAAAACTAACTGTTACAAATTTGTGAAAGATGGGATCAAGCATACGCTTGTACCCATCAAAGAGGAGAACACAGCAGAGGCTAGTGGGGTGAAAGCACTGCTGTTAGGAGGAAAAGAATTCATAAAATAGATTGAAGACAGCGAGATAAATTTTGCTGTCATAAGGAGACCAAGGACAGTGGTACTCCACACACAGGTTTCAGATTTACCAGAGGATGTGCAGAGGTTGCTACAGGATTTTGGAGACATTGTGGTGGATGATCTTCCAGATGAATTGCCACCTAGAAGGGGTATTAGTCACTGCATTGACTTTATACCAGGAGCAAGTCTGCCAAATAAAGCAGCCTACCGCATGAGTCCCAAGGACCATGAAGAGATTAGAAAAC
>APFE030070189.1:55989-71871 GCA_000404065.3 Pinus taeda | reverse complement strand
AGGGAATTTTGGACACACAGGTAGCAAAGCGCACACGGAGGAAGGAGTATTTGAGATATCTGGTAAAGTGGAAGAACCATCCAATAGAGGACAGTTCGTGGCTTAATGAGACACAAATACAAAAGGCAGGCTACTCTGTTAAGGACCTCATGGAATGGAGCCATTACTTTTTGTCACCCCGGGAGCCTGATGCAGGAGCATCCAGCTCTGAGGAGACATAAAGGGCTGACAGTCTCATGAAAAGCTCAGGAAAAATTGTCGTTTATTTTTATTGGACAAGTGTTAGGCTTGTCGGTAATGTGACTTTACTTTTACTTAGGTTATTTTATTTATCTGTCTATAGGTTGAGAGAAATTAGGAGTTGTAGTGGAACACTGTTGCAGTTTATTAGGAAGCTAGTAACAGGACATAAATAATTAATTAGTTCTTTAAAAGTTACAGTAGTTAGAAACAGTTACAGAACTGACAAACAGTTGCTTTCTGTTAAGACAGTTTTCAAGAACAGTTAAGTGCATTAGATTAAAAGCAGGAAGGACACCATTGTACGGGTTCTCCCCTGAAAGAGAAAAAGAGAGAAACACAGTCATTACAAGTTGCATCTTTTGTTATCATAAGTTAATTTCAAATTATTTCTTTCATCACTGTAAAAGCAAATAACAAATTATTCTCTGTCACTGTAACTACAAATGCCAAGTGTTTATTATTACTGTAAAGTTTGCCATTACGTATGAAGTGCTCTAACAGAAACAAACAGCATAGGAGTAAACAGACAGGAAGCCAGCAAAGTACCGGCGAAACGACACAAGTATCGTTTCAAGTCACGGACCAGGAACGAAGAAGCAGTGAAGGGTTCCAAGAGTACCATCACAGACAAGAGAATAGACTCGGCATCGAAATATCTACAGGTAATTCGAAAAACTAACAAACCCTCATAACCAAATCTCTGGTTAAGCAAATATAGAAATGGAATGAACATACATTGTAAACTATTTCATGCGTCTGTTGTTATCTAACATGCAAAAGCAAAAGATACACATTCACTGTTAAGAAAGAATCCTTCAAATATTGACAAGAACAGAGCATAGTCCAGTACAGGCAGAGTTTCACTGCCGCGATGAAATCACATATTAACATATAAATTCCGAGTCATTAAATTAAGAACAGACAGTTACAAGAGGCCGAGGGTTTGAAGCGCTTGAGCGCAAATCGACAGTAGGAGGGTTTGATTTGTCGAGCGACCCTCTCACAAATACAAACAGAACATACAGAGCCATATGCCCACCTTATTTAATTGACAACCGAGCAACAGAACTACTAGAGAAAACAACAGTCGAGAAGACTAATGCCGAACAGGGGTTTTCTATCAACAGACCGCCATATTACCGATAATAAGAATCAAGAATAGAGAGGAACTTAACCTCTACAGAGCCAGACTTCCTATCTACAGAACCTACTAAACCTACAGAACCGACAGTAAAAATACAGCCTATGTAATGGAGGAATGCTACCCGTGACCGAAGCGTTTGAACATTCAGCAGGACTGCAGAATACCGCTAGCGACAGAGCCATCACAAGTGAATACTTGTCACCAAAACCGAACAGGGTTAACGTCCGAAAGAGCACTCATAAAACGGTGAGATAAAACACGGAATAAACAAGGGTTTGATAAGAAATTACTTGTGAGCCGAGATTGCGGATCGAAGAGAACTAGAGAGTGATCATACCCTGTTGACAGTAGCAGAAAAGCGTTAGAGGAGGGACGACAGAAAGGCCAGGTCGTATAACAGGGAAAAGAAACCTTACCTCGTAACCGAGTGAAGCGTTGGAGTGTGGAGCGAACTTGTTATCAGAGAAAAACCAGTTAATCCTTTAATATTTACAGACAGCGTGAGCGCAAATCCAAAACATAGCAAACTGTGCCTAAAGTTTAACAATAACATCGTGTAGAGGAAAGAGCATTGTTACATGCCTCGAAGGCACATACCCACAACTGCAGAGCACCAACAATACACAGATAAGTCACCACTGATAAACCAGAACAGAAAACTCGAGGGTTCATTACAGTTGCAGACAGAGTCCTCCAAAGCAGCGACAGAGTAAGAATGGGAAGGTAAGCGCGGGTAACGTGAACAAAAGGCGGAACAACCGGAAGGTGTGAGGCTACAACCGGAAGGCCCGGGATAAACCCTAAAACCACACCTCGAGGCGTCGTACCAAATATTAAAGTCAACATTAAAGTGCATTACGGACACGGTCAGATCAGGGTAGGAGTGAGAGACGGCGGGAGCCACCACCTAGTATTAGAAAAATAATTAAGACTTACTCATACTATTAACATATGAAATTCATATTAAGCAACTATATTAAATGGAGAAAATGGGCAAGTTCATACGTGGAAATTTAAGTCCCACTAAGTCCCACAAAATTAATATCTCAATTTCACTCCAAAGACTGGAAAAAGCTTTCATTATATAGAGTATTGAGATGCTGGAATGTGAATGTACAAAAGAAATAAAATGAAATCTTCTTTTGTGCCTCCATGAGTTGCACAATGAAATCCAAACCCTGAAATATACTCACTTTGCAATCATTACAATAGTTTCCCGAATTCACTTTGCACAATGTATCAATGTTATAACAAATATCATTTTTTTTTAATTGTGTTTCATCGAAAATGACATAGAAAATAAAAAAAAAAAAGTTTAAAAAAGCCCAAATTTAATAACAAAGTGAAAGGTAAAACTTTTATTGTAAATTTTTTTATATACGTGCGAGTCTTTAATCATTTTGGATGAAGAAAACACAATGCTTAAATGTTACCTCAAATTCAGAAGAACTTATCAATTTTTTTTATATAGGTTGACCGTTTCCTTTGTACGAAGTGCTAAGGTGGGGGAGGAAGTTGTTATTGCGCAGAGTATGGAGAAATCTTTCAGTTTTCTTAAAATTAAAACATTTAATTAGATAATCACAATAATAAATTTTGTTACGTACGTTATATGTTTTCATTGGATTTTTTATTTACCATATGAGAACTTGTAGTAAAGAATACTGATTGTAGTAAAAAAAGAAATCTGCACGACTTAGTCAGAGTATTAACCTCTAAAATTCATATTAAACAATTTGATTAAATTGAAGCAAGGAAAACACCAAAGTGCAAAATAAGCTTTTATTGTGCAAAGTGCGGAGGTTCCCGAATGTGGATTTGTGCGGTCTTGCATAGGTGTGGAAAAATCACAAAGAAAGCATTTTCCACATTGCGCACTCCGTACAACATTAAAAGATTAATATGTATAATATTTTCAAACTTTAGAGTAAATAGAACTACAAAGCTTTGAAAATGAAAATAATAATAGTTGTCACATTATGTGATTTCATTGAATTTTTTATTGGCCATCACTGTGTTATATATGTATTCTTGGGAGATGTATGTATGATATCCAAAACTATTGTTTAAGGTTTATGTTGGAAACAATGTTTAACACTCAGAGGGAGGAGGGTGAATCAATATTAAGGCTAATTTTAACTGTTATGTCAAATTTTTTTATTTTTTATTTTTAAATGCATACCACATGTATGTGGGAAGAATTTGTTGTTTGTACTGAAAACAATGTAAATAAACCAAAGACTAAACAATGAAAACCTTGCCAATTAGATTAAAGAGAGAAATAAGATTTTGGTAAAACATGAGAAAAAATACCTTATTCATGTTTATAGATGAAAACTCTAGAAAATTGAGAGAGTAGTTAGTTATATAAATTAAACATGAGAAAAAGATTTTTTTATTCATGTTTATAGATGAAATTTGAGAGAGTAGTTTAGTTATATGTATTAAATGGATGGTAAGTTTAGATAGACATCAACTTATAATAAAGATAAAAATAATTATTTTACTATAGATATATTTGCCAAATTTTTTTTTTTTTTTTTTTTAATTAACTAAATTTTAACTTTATTTTAAGTTATCATTATTATTGTTATTCCTAACCACTAAGATGCATTCCCTTTTAAATAGGTTTTATTACACGATCATGAGCCATACCATGATCTATCAATATCACATACTAAAAAAAAGGCAAATTTAATTTAAATTAAAAGCTTTTATAACATTTTTTTTTTAATTGAAGAGCATAAAGGGCATAACGAATTGTGATATAAAGTACCACTCACTATATTGAATACCACTATTAAGTGGATAATGAGATGTTAAATCCCTACAATCCATCTATTAATTATTGATAATTAAATTAAAATTATGAAAACCCTTTTTAAAAATAGATATGCCTATCCACATAATAAGCTTTTCCTAACTAATAAACATGTTTCATACATATATGTTGTGTTGATTTATATACAAACACAAAATGAAATGATTACATCTTGTTATTATGTCCCTTAGTGTAGGGATATATACTATCAACTTTAGAGTCTTTATCATATCATATTAGAATGTAATATTTATCAAGTTACTATTTGACTTGTGATCCTAGAATGTGGTGATGAAATGGCCTTGTTTATGAGTTTAGGAGGTGTAAAAGGCAAGTGGATGGTCTAGAACTGGTCTTAATTTGGTGAATTTCTTGATCTCATATTTCGGTTTATCTAGGAAGATGTTTCACTTAAATCATGACCGTAAATCCTAACTTGAATACATTAAATGAATAAAGTAGATTACCATCCTTTTATTTTTTATTGTTTGTTCTTTAGTGTGCATATGTCTATATGTGTGGAAAATTCTTATCAAATATTGTTAATGTAGAGCTGTGATATGATTTCATTTTTTTTTGCTGAAGCAAGAGTCATACCTTCTATTTCATTGATCAATAAATAAAATACATAAAATACAACAATCCTCAATAAGTCGTGGCCTAAGGAGAAAACCCAACACTAACTGTTAACGGGCCAAAGGCAAAAGCCCCGACCCCTACAACCATATCTCAAAACTCTCTAAAGAAGTAAACTGCGGAGACCGACTAACAAGAATAGAGTCGGACCTGAAGAGAAACATATGTGCCAATCTTTAAATATTTCATGTCCGCATAACCCACAAACCCGCAAACATTTTGCTTCCCGCCATTTACCTGACTTGCATCTTTACTCTCAACCGTCGAGCCTCTTCTCCCGATCCCATGGTTATGGCCAATATCGCTGTGCTTAGAAGCATGATGTGTACCCATATTGACCCACCAACAAGCTCGATCAATCCCATATGGCAATCTGCCTTGCAAGATCTGACGGATGAGGATGATATCGCACCAGTCTACATCGCCAAACAATAGTGTGCGATGAGGGCGGTTTTCCAACCAACCCCACTGCCACGTGGAGCTTGCTGAATGGAATTGCTTCCAATGGAAAAACCACTTCCCGCTTAGAAGACTTGCAATCATCGGAAAACCGTCGTGGACGCAGTATTGCGAATAAAGAAGAAAGACCCTAGGTTTTGAGGCCGCAAAGAGTTGTTGGATTCTGGCCTCTCGCTGTGTCTATTCTGCCTAAACTGATGTGGGAAGAAGCTCCAACCATCCTGTCTGTCATCCAAAAAATCGAAAAAACCAAAACGCCCGGGCTGCTACCTCTAGTATCTGTTGTGAAAGTATTAACCCCGGTCAGAAAAAACAGTCTATTGATTTTCCTGATGTTGTTGTCGGTCGTTAAGGGCTCTAGATGAACATCCCTCCTTCAACCTGTCATCTGTTATCTCCTCCCACCACCAATAGAGATCAATATACTTATTTCGTAACCCTTCATTTGCAAGCCAGTCCGCCATTTTGTTGGCTTCCCTACGAACATGCACCAACCCGAGGGTTCTCAACTTTCTTAGGTGTGCTTGGATTCTTTGGTAGACTTGCAGAAGCTGCCAATGTTCTGAGATTTTCTCAGTAGCAGCTCCAGCATTTAAAATTTTTAATGTGTTAATGACAAGTTCTAAATTAGCCTCAATGATGACATTTTGAATGGTGTACTTGAGTAGTATTTCCAAGCAAGTTTCCATCGCCATGAGCTCAGCCATATTGCTAGTAGCATTGCCAAGATAACTATGGAAGATGACCTGTATATTTCCTTCCTCATCCCTCAGAACCCCTCCAGAACCTGCTTCTCCTGGATTCCCTTTTGAATCCCCATCTATGTTGAATTTTAGAAAACCATGAGAAGGGGTTTGCCAAGACAACTTTTCTATTGAGGTTTTCTTAATAATCTGTATAGAACCCTGAGGGGGATTAACCTTGAGCTCTAATTTCTTCAATATTCTTGCCTCTCTTCGTTCAATAGGTTTACCAATAGCTTCTCTTCCTAGGATATGTATTGATTCTTTGAGCTGTTTAAGAACAAGTTTGAGGATGTTACTCACTGGACTCACTTTCTCCTTGAAAATCCTATTGTTACACTCTTTCCAGACATTCCAGATTAAGAATCTTAGGGTAAGCATCTAGGTAGAGTTTATGATCTCATTATCCGAGAATTTTTCCTCCAGTTCTTCAAAGTGGTGTTGATGTCATTAGCATCTCTATCTGTTTGCTCGAAGACTTCTCCAACGCAATTCCAAAGAGTTGTGGTGAAAGTGCATCTATTCAGGGGATGATTTGTAGTTTCTTCCTGCTGTCTGCATAAGTGACATCTTGAGGGGCAAACAAAACCTCTTTTTCTTAGGTTATCCCATGTGAAAATCTTGTCCTATTGAACCAACCACTTGAACAGTTTTACTTTCATCCAATGAGGATTTTCCCAGATTTCTTTCCATGTCTTATCAGTGTTGGGATGGTTTAGCCCTGCCTCTATTCTTTTGGCTTCCTTAAGGTTGAAAAGACTTGTCTTGTTTTTTCCCCATCTTAGTTGATCAATCAAGTTTGAGTTTAAGATTTTTCTCTTATCTAAAAGACCTTGAAGGGCTGTGGCTTGATATGCAACATGCCTATTCCACTGTAGTCTAGAAGTTTCGAAGTTCTCCATTTCTTATCATTCCTTGCTTGGTCCCAATAGTCACTTACCCACTTTAGTCCTTTAATGATGGAATCAATGTGAATGTCTACTAATTATTCACTTCGGAGATTTTCCTCCTGCTGCCAATTGTCCTCCCAGAATAAGCCAGGTTTCCGTTTATGATCTCCCAGAAACTATGGTTTTGGACTAGAACTTTGTTCTCCCATGCCCTATTCCAAATTGCAGAACCTTGGACCTGTCTTGTCATCCTGTTTAGATTTTCCTCCTGCCAATCACTAGCATATTTGTGCTTCCAGAGTTTTGCCCAAGGGGTTTGAATTTCTTTCAGCCATCTCCACCAAATTTTGGCTCCTAGAACTCTATTTAGAATTCCTGGGTCATGAAGACCCAAGCCACCATGGGACTTAGGTTTGCAGACTCTGTCCCATGCCACAAGGGCCCATTTCTTCTTTTCTTCACCTTTCCCCCATAGAAAGTCTCTTTGAATGTTTCTTATAATGGTCAGTACACTGGTTGGTGCTGGAATGGCTGATAGCATATAGATGGGGATACTTTGTAGGATAGCCTTAGTAAGAACTAGTCTCCCTGCTAGATTTAGTGCTTTGTTTGTCCATTTGCTGATCTTATCTTTTAGCTTATTAAGAACGGGCTCCCAGATGTCCTTGTGAAGCGATTTCGCAGTGAGAGGAACTCCCAGGTACTTCACAGGCAGTGTCTCCCTTTGAAAGCCCAAAATTCTGGAAAGATTTCTTTGAATTGAAATATCTGTGTTGAAAAAGAATATTTTTAATTTAGTGAGACTAACCTCAGTGCCTACTACCCTAGCAAACTCACTCAAGATCTGTTTGAATGCTTTGGATTCCTTAACAGTGGGAGTGCCTTGAAGCATAGTATCATCCACAAATTGCTGATGTGTCACTGTGTCCCCACCATTAGTGAGTCTTAGGCCTTGACTTCTTCCTTCCTCCTTAGCACCTTTGATAGCTCTTCCTAACCCTTCCATCATTAGAATGAAGAGGAAAGGAGAAAGAGGATCTCCTTGCCTTAGACCTCGAGAAGGCTTGAAGGTTTTGGAAGGAGCTCTATTGAGCATAATTGAACAACTGGCTGTGGTAACTAGCACCATAACCCATTTTATCCAATCATGATCAAAGCCATATACTTTTAAAATTGCTCTAACATATGGCCAGCAAAACTTGTCATAGGCCTTTGCTATGTCCAGCTGCATTATCATTCCATCATGTTTGTTGGTGATGAGTGAATGAACCGTTTCATGAGCTTGAACTATATTATCTAGAATTTGTCTTCCTTCCACATAGCCTGTTTGTTCCTCTGAAACTAGGGTTGGGAGGAGAGGTGAGTTGTGATATGATTTCACTTCTATGGTTCCATTGTTTTTTTTGTATTCATATTCTCTCTAAAGGTTTCAGCTTAATGATTCCCTGGTAGCATAAGAGTTCTTGACATTTAAAGGATTGGTGAGGTGGAACATATACTTTCTTTAGAAGTTAAAAAATCATTCTAGTTTCCCTTGGAATGGCATACCTTTCCATCTTACCACTAGAGAAACTCTAATTTTCCTTTTTCGCACATCTGAAGCATGCTTTTCAACAAATTTTGTTTTGGATTAGAGAGGTCTCTTACATGCCTAATCTTGAGGTCCATAAAAATGTCTGACTTCCACTAAGGTAAATGGGTGTATGACTTTGAATTTTCAACATTGTTCAATTTGTATTAAGCATATGTTCATTAGCTTTCTGTGATTGTTCTTTTGGATGTGTTCTTGGGCTTGGTGATTCTACAGTGTTGTAGGGGTTTTAAGAGTTCCAAACATTAGCAAGGATTTCGTTCACATTTGGGTTATACTATGTCTCTAATAAGGATTGTGGTAGTGTTAGGGGTTGTGGGTTTTAATTTTCTTTCTCATTTTCTTAGTATTGTGCGTGTTTTTGTGGTGTTTGGTCTTTGAATATTGCTATAGTTTAACTATGGTGGATTGTTAATGGTTAACTATTATTGACTATACATTGACTCTAGTTAAATATGGTTAACTAGGATTGACTATAGTGTGTACTTGAATTTGATTCACATTGGTTGGAAATCATTGATTATAGTATGTGGAAAATTTTGGCTTAATTTTAGTGATAATCTCATATATTAGGGCCCTAACAGACATTCATTATTATTTTATTTTTACAATAGTATGTTAGCTCAAACCTTTCATCATATCCATTCATTATAATTGCACCCCTTGTCTACTATATATATGTATATGCCAAGTTGGCTTAGTCTCAGGGGATAGTATCTTGACTTATGTATTGAATTCATTGTAAAGGAATTTTTTCCCACCACATTTCATTCTATTCATTGGCAAATTATCATTTTTAACATCCATGGTCCAAAACATTTCGTATCAAAACTATGGTCCTAGGGTGGGGATTTTCTACTTCAATCAGGTCATGTTGGAATTTTCACTAGAAGTGTTTTTTCATAATCTTAAGTTAAAGAAATTTTCAGAAGTTTGAGGAAAAATTTATATGTATAAGTGGTAAAAAATTCATATACTTTCAAATATATACCCATTAGAAGTTAGGATTTGTGTTTGGTCCTCAAATTAGTTTCAAGCGAGCCATCTTAGAATTTTCATTATAATTTTTTTGTGAAGTTTTAGATAGATAGAGTTTTAAGAAAATTTAATATAAATATCTACATACACATGGTAAAAATTTCAAGCTTCATTTCACTACAAATTAGGAGATATGGCTAAGGGAAATTAAGGTTAGTGACTAATCCTGAAGTTAGTCTCCAATGAGTCATTCTTTTATTTTCTGTACAGTTTCCTTGCTAGGAAGTTTCAAATAGTGAAATTTTATGGAGACTAAGGAGACATATCATAATAATATGGTAAAATTTTTATATTTTGATCCATTATAATTTCATAGATATATTGTACGGAAGGTAGACTTTATGACGAATTATTTTTAAAACAATCATCTTGGAGTTTTATATATATATATATTTTTTTTCCAATAAGGTTTCAAACTCTAAAATTTTAGGATCTTGAGGAAATGTAGCGAATTACATGTGGAATTTATTTTAGATTTTTAATAGTTATGATTTATGGTGTATAACTTGCACAACTTTAGATGATTTTAAGAGCGTTTTTTTGGGCTTAATAAGCTCTTTGTTTTATTTTTTAATGATGTGTTTCAACACCTTTAAATAAAATAGGATTTTTTATTTAGAAGGGAAAGCTATGATTAGGGAAGAATACATGTAGGAACTACACATGATTTCATCCATTTGGAAATACGTTTTGGTACCCCTTCGAGTAGTATTGCATTAGATAATACTTGTACATGGAGTTTAACTTCCACATACCTTTGGGTATTTAGTAAGTCCCATAGGTATACATAAAAGCAACATTAGATAATCTATCTAGCTATATTTTTTCTATAGTACATTGGGAACAATGCCCAATGATACCACAATATAGTACCTAGGTAGTTGAGTGCTAGCGCTAAGGTAATGGTCGATATTTCTTAGTTAGTTCCTTGAGATATTGGAGCGAGAACTATTGTTGGATCCCACACATATACCACAGATGCATAAAACCTATAACTCCCTTTAGCTTAGGAATCAATAATTTTTTTCCATGGATCTAAAGAAAGATCCAAAATTGAATTCATTAACCAAGCCTCTAGAAATATCCTCCATGAATCATGACGAAATAGAAGGCATGCAATATCATAAACAAGAGTTGGAGAAGAAAGTTAAGAAAATAAATGATATTGTGAAGGTTGAATTGTTATAGATGCAAGAATTAGTTAGAAGGGATATGGAACAAAAGATGGATAAAAATAAGTAAGAAATGGAGAAGAACATGAAATAGTTGGAACAAAATATCATACAAGTCCTAGATGAGAGGCTTCCTAAAATTGATAATATGAAGGAAGGGACTCATGAAAATGAAATATCAATTTTGAATGACTTTCAATAGTAAAAATATTTTAGAGGGGATTTAAATCCAATAATTGAGTTACTTATGGATGGTTTCCAAACAAAGTGAAAATTCCCAAGGTTGAATTAAATATGTTTGATGGAACAGAGGTATTTACCTCACTAAACCAAAAAGATATTCTTTTTTGAATTGCATAATATTATGGATGATAAGAAAAAGATTCACATAGAAACTTAAAACTTTTAGATATAAACCTATTAATGGTAAAGGAAACCATATTCTTATAATTTCCTTTGGAGTTTATTTACAAGAGACTTAGAAGCATAATATGGAAAAATTGGGGAACATGACTAGTTCAACCAATTGACAAGAATTAATCAATTCATTGACATTGAAGATTATAATATATAATTTTAGATATTGGCCACAAGGGTAATTAAACGAAGTGTAAATTTATTGGAAGCTTGTATATGGGTGGATTAAAAGAAAAATTAATTATGATATTTTCCTAAAATATCCTAAAATATTAAGAAAGCTATGTAATTTTATCATCATACTCAAGCCATGAATAGGAATATACACAAGTTTGTCATTAGAGAGTACACATCAAGAAAATATAATTTAGGGTCCATAAGGAAACCCTATCTTTGCCTAATTGAATATCATAGAATGAAATGGAGAAAAAAAGAGCATAACTGATGCAGGAGCATTCAACCCAAGAGAAAATCATTGTAATTAAGTAGACATAGGGGGTCATGCTTTAGAAAAGTTAGTTTCCTAAGTCTCAAATTAATGTAATATTTAGGCCTTTAAGGAATTAATTAGATAATGAGAGAAAGTTGTAAATTCTCTTGAATAAATGAGAACATGAGTGGGCAATAATGACAAAAAAGTCTAAAGTCAATTAGGACTCTTTAAAGCAGTTCCATGATTCGACGAACTAAGGAGAGCTCTTAGGAATTAAATGGAGATTAGAGGTAGACGTAGAGAATAGAAGATTTAGGAGTCAAACGAGGATTAATTCAACCAACATTTCTGGGATAAATGTAAGCCTACGGGCATAGCATAGAGAAGAGGCCACAATATTGAAAAACGGGATTGTGCGAGACAGAGAAGTCTCAAATGTAATCATTTGTTTATATATATATGTATGTTTATTCCTGACTGTGTTATGAAACGAGTATTTCATAGATGAATTACTCATGAATTCGTAAGTTCTGTAACAGGGTTGCAGACAGAGCTCTCAAAATCGCACAGAGGAACAAAATGATTTATAAGAATCATAAAGGGAGCTTTGAATCCAAATGAAAGACATAGTGTAGCTCTCAAGAGAAAGAAGGAAGTGAGAATTCACTTAAGAATTAAGCTCATAGAAGTTGAGCTAACGGAGGGGAAGGTGAAACCTTTTATATATATATAATACAAGTATATATATTTATTTTCGTACAAGTATATATATTTCGTGGCTTTGTCAATGGCCCATTAATCAATGACTATACTGTAGAGGGGTGGTAACAGATGCCATCACACGGCACGAAGACAATGTTTATTGATAATACTTGTGGAAAATTAACGTCATGGGTACGTCTTTGACGTCGGAGCCAACAGCATTTTCCGTGAATGTGACAACTTCGTGATCATGGTGTGAATATAACAACCATGGTGGGCTGACACGATAACCAATACGCCCTTCAAGTCATAGATATGACTGGAGTCTAGGTAATGGGATTACCGGCAATCTCATCCACACATATGTGAATAACACTATTTGAAGTATAAATACCAGTAGAGCTTGGTAAGATGATGTATATGACTATTGGGAGCGTAGAAATAAGCAGAACGACCTGAAAAGTCCAAGTCAAGACGTAAGATGCACATTTCCTCAAGTCTAAAATAAAAATGTTAAAAGGTACGTGGAAAGAATGTGTTATTTGTACCGAACAACAAAGTAAATAAACCAAAGACTCAAAAGCGAAATGTTATATCTATACAGAGCATTTATATGAAAACATATATATCACTAGCATTTATAAGAAAACAGGAAAAGAAAATTGGACACAAGTTAGATAAGTGGGGATATAAGTGAATAAGCTTAATTTTTTTTTTTATTAGTGAAATCTCTTATATATTCATGCATGGAAGCAATGAATATATTATTATATAATCAATATATTTTTAATTTAATTATCATCTATCTCACTAATTTTTAATGTTAATAATGATAATAGGATTATGAATTTATTGCCCCTAATTATTTGCTGAATAATAATTTTGAATACATCTAATAATTTGCTGTCTTAATTTTGATAATTCACTAGGATACTGACTACATCTAATACTTTTTTGTCCTAATTATGATAACCCACTTAAATACTAACTATAATGATGGGACCAACCCAACACTATCCGGATTAAACAATAATTAACTGATTGTTAAGTATGATTTAACTATAGATTAGTTTGTGATTATCAACGCTCTCAAATATTTCTGGAAATTTATATGTGTCATTTATGTCTGCAATCAATACTATGTACTAACCTCGGGTCGCATTTCCCGCTCCTTGTTTCACCAAAACTCCTCCCTTGTCGCTCATTCATTCATTTTGCATTTTGTTCGCCGAGAGTTTGTTCTAGTGTGGTTCTGCTATTTGTGTATGCAGCTGTGCTGCAACTATTGTTTTTTGGTCCGACAGTGTGACTCTTGGACATGCTTGGTTTTTATGCTTGTGTGGATAGTCTTTGGCCTGGTTCGTTGGGCAACCAAGAATGGTTCTGTTGCCGCCTGTGTAAGTAGATTTCTATGCCCTTTTGGCTATTGTCTCAACTAGTCTTTGTTCCACGAGCTCAGGTTCTGGTATGAGGTTGTCTTGTTTGTGAAATTGAGTGGTTGGAATGCATTCAGGTTTCAGAACAGTGGCGCTCTTCAGTTTTTGGCTTCAATGCAGGTAGCTTCTTCTATCCATGATTCAATTTGTCTCTTTCATTCTTCTGTTTCTAACGTGGCCGTTCCTTTGTCTCAGTCATTGGTTGGAATTCGTGGGTTAAAGATTTGTTCTCCGTTCTCGCTGCAAATCCTTCAGGTATGGTAAATGTGTCTCTCGTATATTTGCATTCATGCACTATATTTTATTTTCCTCCGTCAACTTGTGCTAACACTGTGTGTTGGCTCCTCTGCAGGTATTAGGGTTTGCGGTTGGTTATGCTCAGAACGAACACGTCGGTCTTTGCCCTCTGCCAACGTAACTAGTCTTCATTCTTTCTTTTTAGAACAAGCCTGTGAGTATGAGGGTTTGTTTTCCCTCAGTGCTTAGTCAATGTGGCTCTCGGCTGAAGCCAACGTCCTGGTCGTTTTATTATCATAGCCTTTCACTTTCTAGCGATTGTTGGTTGTAACTTTCTATTTGTGGGAACTGTTTCCCAAAACCCTCACCTAGGGTTTGTCGACCGTCGACTTATGCGACTTTCTGTGTATTATTTTGGAACTCTGTTGTATATTCTCATACATTTCATTTCGTAATTTGAAGAAAACTTTCAGGAAAAAGTATTGGTTTCAACTTACCTTAGTTTTAATGATGGTGATTTGGTTGTCGTTCTCTTCAATCCGGCTTCAACGCCTTCGAATTTCATTTGTTGATTGGCAACTGTGTTTGTAATGCTTTTCCACAAACAGGAAATTCTGTAGTTTTTTTGATAATTTGCCCTGGTGGTCGATTTCGAAGTTACAAGATATTGTATGGCCTGTATATGCTTTATTCGTCTGGTTTGTTTGTCTGTGTTCGCTCCTGTTTAATCGATGTCGTTTTCTTCTATGGGATACAAACCCTTGTTCTGGCATTTACATCTCTGTCTCGCTGTCTGGACTCTGTATCTTAGGAAAACAAAAGGATTAAATAACTTTGTCTGTGAGGATTGTATCGTTTACTTTGATATTCGGTGAATTAGGAAGAAAAATGAAAATATAATAGATACACAAATGAATTTGAATTGTCTGTTCTATTATTATTCTTACTTGAGTGCAAAAAAAATGTTGGACCCCTTCAATGGATTTTTCATGTAGATTTGTAGTCTCTGTTCACAGTTACTTGAACTGTGCAGTTATTGTTTGTCTGCTGTAATTCTATTTAGTTACATAATGATGCTTGTATTCACTTCTACTCTATGACAAGATTTTACATCAAATACATTTTGTTTTTTTTTTCAGAATGATAGAACATATATTAAATCTCTATTATTTAAAGACAGGCAAACTAATGACCCCAACCGACCAAATTGTCCCTTAACTAGTATTGAAATTAAAATAAAAACAAAAATTTACATCCTACTTTGACAAACTAACATAAAAGAAAACAACTTGTTAAGAAAACTTCCATCTTGGGGGAGACCAACACCTGGTCATGGTGCCCTAGATGGATGCTCCTGCATGAGGCTCCCGAGGTAAAAAGAAATCATGACTCCATTCCATGAGCTTCTCGACTGAAGAACTCGCCTGCTCAATCTGCCTAGCATCAAGCCACGAACTATCCTTAATGGGATGGTTCTTCCACTTGACCAAGTATTGCAGATACTCCTTCTGCCGAGTTCATTTGGCCACCTCAGTATCAAGGATGCTCTCGACCTCGGGAGGTTGAACGTAAGGCATCTGTCTCATCCAAGTTTCTCCTCCTTCCTGGGTATTCTATGTAGGTCGTGTAGTTCTATCTTCTTATTTTTGGTCAACAGTGTAAGGAAACATGTCTGCTACATTAAAGATGGGTGAAATGCGTATCCCAAGTGGCAACTGTATCTCATAGGCATTCGACGAAAATTTCCGGAGGACTTTGCAGGGACCTATCTTCTTATACTTCAACTTATTGTATGTGCCCCTAGGAAAGCATTCCTTGCATAAATGCGTGAGGAATTCATATCCTACATTGAACTGTGCTTCCCTTCTTTTCAAATATGCTTGTTGTTTATACTTTTGGATGTTGTCCTGCAATTTAATT
>APFE030070189.1:25106-42038 GCA_000404065.3 Pinus taeda | reverse complement strand
TTAATTTAAAAAAAAAAATACTATTTTGGAAGTTAATTCTTTTTTGAATGAAGACAATAGATATTATAAAATATTATTTTTATTTAATAATCAGTTAGTGAAAGAGTTACATGTTCCTAACTAAGTTCTTGAAACTAATTTCTTGAGGATTTATTCAAGAGATCAAGAGGATAGAAGTATCTGAGATCAAGGAAAAGAAAAGAAAAAGTTACTAAGGAACATGTTGTGCTGAAATGTCAGGCAGTCTTATAAGGTCATGTCTGGTTTGGACTAGAGGGCAGTGAAGTAGTCTCAAGGTTGGGAGGCAGAGATTCAAAGAATTTCAGGTCTTGTTGCAAGACTGAAATAGGGAAATTTCAAGCTAGACAACGGTTCAGGTAAGTAATATTACCTGTTGCTTATTAGAATAGATTCTTCTCTGTTTATGATGAAAATACAATGATCATTCTCAGTGATTTAGGATGAGATAGCTTGATTAATGATGGTAAAATGTTATGTTAAATTTATTATGATAGTATGTGTATAGATAAATTCATGCAAAGGGAAAATACACTAATATTAGTGAATCTCATGGCTTTCATAGAAACCGAACAAGTTATGCTATAAAGCTAAACATAGATATGAATCTGAGCATAATTATGAACCAGAGAACAAAACTTCATTTCATAGTTGGAATTTCGTCAATAGAATTTACCAGCATGTTAAGACCAAATTACTAAACCCTTTGTTAGGAAAACAACGAAGATATTTTTCATTATAGAGAAATCTATTTTGATAGGTACTGCTTAAAATATACAACTTAGCAAACCTTTTAGAAACTCGGAGGAAAGAGGGATATCTGAGCCACGGACATACCCTAAACCGTAACTCATACCAAGAGCTCGGAAAGATAGAAATGAGGTTCCATTTCGAAATATTTATGAATTAGTTAAATAAGGAAGGAAAGTTTTACAACAAGAACTAGCAATCAAGAGCGAAAATGAAGAGCTCGACTAAGATTCCCCAATATACATATAAGACATGAAATATAATCTCTTAGTTCTCTTAAAAACATTAATTTACATTGCAAAATAGAAACCGAGGCCTTATACTTTCTAAACTTCAAAACCTTACTGTTGGAGATGACAAAGTATATATATAAATCCTGTAAACAGTTAAATACATAGTAATGTGGAACCACTCAACCATTGAACGCAAGCGGAAAGTTAGCAAAAACACACAGAAATGATGTAGGGATAAATTCCATAAGAAAAGCAAATATCAGTGACGAATATTGCATTCCAAAAATTGCTTAAAGACATAAGCATGAGTATGTATATATATATTCATTCAACAATCTCAGAACCAAAATTATAACCTTTCCAGCCAAGGTTTGAGTCGATTCACCCTCGTCCTTAAGTATAAATATACAAATAACTTAACCCGGTTGAGAAGTCGTATAATCTTGAAGGATGTTCATGGCCGCAAGGCTTCATAAACTTAATCTAAATTCAAATTACAAAGGGTATTCGATATTGAAGTCACGACAAAAATAAGTGCCAAGCTCCCTACGGAGTCGTAACCTTAACTTGTAGAATCAAGGCAGAAACCTTGCATACCCAGAATGTAAATAAACTGGGTTTCAAGTCCACCAGGGAACCGAACAACGATCTTGACCAGCATCTTGTCCATCGCGCTGTCTCAGCAAAACCTTCCACCTCAACTGGGTGGGGAAAACAAGGATTAATAAGCTTCTCTAGCAACTTATATCAACAGAGAATGAAACGACAAACAAAAACTCAATTAAATTACCTGGTTAACTAGAAGGGGTGAATCATTTGTTGATAAATTCACACCATGTATGCTAGTAGACCTTAATGGCTGAATAATGAAACTCGGACATTCAAGTATTCCTAGTAACGAACACGGGTAGTAAGAAGTCTCAGAGCTCAGTAAACATCTAGGAGGGGGTTCTCAAACCATGAATAAAAACCATCCCAGAAGATACCAAAAGCATTAACCGAAGAGGAAAAATGAATGGCGAGCATACCCATTCAGAGGTTAGAAACCCAAAGAATGCTCTCCTCCGTCCGATCCAGTGGAGAAAATGATGTTGTTGACTCGGAGTGGATCCCAAAGTTATAGTGAAAAAGGTACTGCAGTAATGACTCCAGTGAAGTGCCACCTCCACCTAGACCGAGCAGTGGCCAGAGAGAGTTAATGCAAGATGGAGAACCATGAGGTAATAATTAATTGCAGGACGGAACCCGAACCTCCATCAACGACGGTGTTAACATATAGTACCAAGTTCATTTAATTAGAAAAATCGTGAAAGGAACAAGTGGACTTCGTAAGCTGAGCCACCACGAGAGTCGGACAACTGTCCTCATCTCAACTTCATAATATCTGTGTAAATATTTAGATTAAAGCTAGAGAGGCAAGATTAATGTAATTCTAGATAATAGATCTTATTCATAATAAAGTTTGATATGCATCCATTTATGTGTAAAGGATTTCCTTGGAATGTTGATGCTCATGAGCTAAATAGGAATTATAAAGTTGTCTTAGGGAATAAGATATTATTTTTTTATATATATGTAAATTGACTAATAGATGTGTGACATATGGTATCAGAGCACTTAGGTTGCTAAACTGAGGCCTCTAGGATAAAAAAGTAACAACTTTGGTGATATGCACCTAGGAAGTAGGTAGTAGTCCACATAAGAGAGATGGGAACCCTCCACACCGGACAGTGATGGGAACAGGACCAACATCATTTCAAGAAGTTAATCCTGAAGTATGGGTATAGTTAGGAGATGAGCCACGAAATACTAATACAACTATCCTGGAAACTGTACAAGAACTAAAAGATGAGATTGCCCGGGTACAGGCAGATAATGAATGATTAACGCAGGAGCAAGAGAAAATTATGAAAAGTCTATCAGATAGACAAAACCATCGGCTAGTATCCCCTAGCCCTGAACACAGAAATATGACAGGAGAAAAGAGTATCAAACTGAGAATATGGAGATAGAAGGAGGTGAAGAAAATCATGAAGAAGAATCAAATAATGTGTCAAGTCATAAGACATAGAAAAGACAAAAATCAGAACTTCAAGGAGAATTTCGAAAAATAAAACCTCCTCTCTACGATGGTGAACAGGAAGAGGCAACAGAGGCATGGCTTATCAACATGAACAATTATTTCCAGCTATAGGAGTATGACCATAATCTAAAGGCTCGATTAACCATTTTTCAACTACAAGGAAAAGCTACATTATGGTGGGAGGAAGTAAAAATAGTCTGAGGATTTACTAAACAAAACATAACCTAGGAAAATTTTTAGAGATATTTTAAGGAGAAATATCTAACAGAAAGATTTTATGATGAAAAAGTGAAGGAGTTTCACGATCTTAGATTAGGTCAAATGACCATGGATGAATTCATAACCAAGTTCATGTCACTACTTCGGTATGTCCCTTATATACGTGAATAAAAAGCAAAAGTGCAGTGGTTCATCAGTAGTCTTCCACTATTCATGAAAGAACAACTGGTGTTTGACAACCCAAAAACCCCAGAAAAGTTATTTGTAAGGAACGACTGTGTTAATAGCCAAACAAACCAAAGGGAGATTTGAGAAAGAGGCGGGATGACCAAAAGGGGAGAAAATTTGTTCCCAACCATACATGGAACAAGGGTACAGGCAACAAATGATCATTTAAAGGTCAAATTAACCAGAAAACAAATGGAAATCAACCCCGATTTAAGGTACTATACGAAAACGGGATGAATGAACAAGCTGGTATATCTGAAATAGAATTAAATAACAGATCACCTTTACGTTGTTGGGGGTGTGAAGGCCCGCATTATGTAAAAAACTACCCACAATGTAGAGGAGTTGATCAGATTTCATAGATACAAGAAGTATCTATCGTGGGAGAGGTGGCACATAGCATTCCTAAAATTAATGCCCCCCTTGAAGAACATCAGGCAGAATTTCAGCCAACCATGGTTGAATTTGAAGGTAAAGGTTTTGACAGATCTATATATATTTTAATCAATCCAGGGGCTACCCTGAGTTATATTAGCCCCAAAAATTTTTAACAGTGTAAACTGCAATCTATCAAATTTAAAAATCCATGGTTAGTACAATTAGCCACAGGAGAAGAAATAAGAGTTTTGTCCAAGGTCAGTAATTACCCTCTAAGTTTAGCTAACCAGTCTATTATGGAAAACCTTAATGTGTTACCCCTTGGGTCCTATGACGTCCTTATAGGTATGGAATTGTTGGAAAAGCACTGGCCCCTTATTAACTATAAGACTAAAACCATTAATTACCAGGATGAGGAAGGAGAAAGGCAGGAAATTCAAGGTATTCAAAAAGCTCTGCATATAAGACCTGTAACAGCCTCTCAATTAGCAAAATCCATGAGAAAATGCTTCCAAGTCTTTGCAATACAAGTGGGGTACACTGATTCTGAAGATAAATTTGTTTCTGTAGAAAGTATTCCTGTGATATAAAACTTCTTGGATGTTTTTCCTAAGGAAATCCGAAGCCTACCCCCAAAAAGAGACATATATTTTACCATTGAGTTAATTTCGAGAGTTGTCACAGTATCCTGAGCCCCTTACCGCATGAGCATACCAGAGCTAACTAAATTGAAAATGCAGCTACAAGAGTTGGTTGATAAAGGGTATATTCGACCCAGTGTGTCCCCTTGGGGAGCTCTAGTGCTCTTTGTTAAGAAGAAGGTTTGAACAATGAGGATATGTATGGACTACCACGAGTTAAACAAACTAACCATTAAAAATAAATACACTTTACCCATAATTGATGAGTTATTTGATCAAGTAAAGGGTGCAACAATATTCTCAAAGATCGATCTCCGCTCAAGATATCATCAGGTCTGAACAAAGGAGGAGGATATAGAAAAAACAACATTTAGAACTCGTTATGGAGATTATGAGTTCTTAGCGCTTCCTTTTGGACTAACTAATACCCCAGCAACCTTCATGTGTCTCATGAACAACACATTTCATCAATACTTAGATAATTTTGTATTAATATTTATTGATGACATACTAATATACTCTCAAAGCATGGAAGAACATAAGGAGCATCTCAGTATTGTTTAGAAAATCTTAAGAGAGCACCAATTGTATGCTAAGTACAACAAATGTGACTTCTTTAAGGAAAAAATAAAGTACTTAGGACATGTCATCACCAAGAATGGCTTCACAGTAGATTCGAAGAAAATAAGAACTATCATGGAATGGTCGGTACTGAAATATGTAGTTGACATAAGGTCATTCATGGGTCTAGCTGGATATTATAAGCGATTTGTGGAAGGATTTTCTAGGGTGGCATATCCTATCACTTATTTGCAAAAGAAAGGGGAAGCCTTTAGATGGACCCTTGACTGTCAAAAGAGCTTTTATCATCTCAAGCATCTACTTACCACTGCACTGCTTTTGAGCATCACAAATCCCAAGAAAGAATACGTGGTTCATACAGATGCTAGCAAGGAGTGCGTAGGTGGTGTATTAATGCAAGAAGGAACGTTTGTAGCTTATGAATTAAGGGAACTTAAAGAGTACGAACAAAAGCATTATGCATATGAATTAGAACTGACATTGGTGATTCATGCCTTAAAAATGTGGCGGCACTACATAATGGGTGAGAAATTTCTGCTATTGACTGATCATCATAGTTTAACAAGCTACTTTAAGAAACCTACTCTGAATGCTAGAAAAGCTTGTTCAACAGATTTCCTAAGTGAATTCGATTTTGAAATCAAGAATTTGAAGGGGGAAGAAAAATGGGTTGTAGATGCTTTGAGTCAAAGGTAAATTGTTTATATGAAATTTCTTTCAGTGAGTCAAGAACAACTTTTTATGAGCAGATTCGTGAAACATTTATGGCAGCAAGAAAAAGTTCCAAACAACCATGAACAACAATTAGGATATGAGGTAAATTAAGAAGAATTGATGATTTTTAGGAAGAGGTTATATGTGCCTAACGAAAAACATCTTAAAAATTTAATTTTAGATGAATTTCATAAGATTCCTTGTGCAGGCCATCCCAGATACCAGAAAATGATTTTTGCCTTAAGAAAGGAATTTTTCTGGCTTGGTATGAAGAAGGAGGTAGTAGAATACCTAGCCAGATGTCTGCAATGCTGGCAAATAAAAGCTGAGCACCAACACCCAACAGGTTTACTCCACCCGTTACCTATTCCTGAATGGAAATGAGAAACCATATCCATCGATTTCATTACCAGACTGCCTAAGTCAAAAAGGAAAAATGACTTTATCATGATAGTGGTAGACAAATTAAGAAAATTTTCTCATTTCATACCAGTCCAGTCAACTTATAAAGCAGTGCAAGTTGCTAACATTTTTATGTAACACATTTTCAAGCTGCATGGAATACCCAAAATGATCATCTCAGATCGTGATGTGAAATTTACATCATCCTTCTAGAAGGCCCTTTTTGAAGGATTGGGCACACAACTACACTTCAACACCACCTATCATCCTCAAACGGATGGACAAACGGAGCGAGTAAACCAAGTGGTTGAAGACATGTTGCAAACTTATGTTATGTAGCAGCCATTAAAATGGGAGGACTACCTATACTTGGTATAATTTTCTTATAACAATGGATACCCTACATATCTACAAATGAGCCCTTTTGAAGTGTTATAAATAAGTAATTGCAGAACACCCTTGAGTTGGAATGGACCAGAGGACAATTTGATGTTAGGACTAGATATGTTGGAGGAAATGGTAAAAAGAGTACGAAGTTTTCCTGTTTTCTTCATAAATGAGTGTAATTTGTATAAATTCATGATTACGTTTCTGTGTTACATGAAAGCTCAATCTATTTTGAATTTGGAATCAAGAGACAAGCCGACGCTTCTCTAATACCAACTTTAATGGACATGCACAAACTGTGAACCAAGTGGGTGTTCTTGTCTTTGTGATGTTATTGTCTTTGTGATGCAGCAGAAAAGGAGTTTATGGATCAATCCAGAAACCAAAAAAACTCAACAACACTGCAATGGCTGGTGCCCAAATAGAAGGCTTCTCTACAACTTTTGTTTTCCCTTTTCCTCCATTTCTCTTCTCTAATTGCAGGGTTGTCACCTAACTGAACAGGGTAATAAACTTACATCGTGTTAAGAGGGGCCATTCTTTATTTATTTGTGGGATCGAACATATGACCTTCCCGCGATAAATTCCTTTGACCAATCAACGTTTGTGAATGAAACATGATAAGGGTTTCCAGTTTAATGGGCCGCCTACCAGTAATAAGCGTAATAAGCTCCAGTGGAACCACACCAGGTGTTGAATCTAAGAATTATCTCCACTAAATCAACTGTATCGTCTTCGGCCCCAAGTAAGAGTGCCATCAAAGGAGTTTGAGGGGGATAGTTGTCGAAATTCATTCTAAAATAATGGCGGTTACTCTCACACTCAATAAACTCCAACCTATCTTAGGAATTACCGTCAAAATCTTGTGTAGCTTATTCAACTCAGTCTAGAGGTGATCAGAAAACAACACAATAGCAAGAATTATACACACAAAACTTTCAACAGTAGACCTGTAATCCATTTCTCCTACAATTGATCAATAAATGGCTACAAAAATCTCAAAATTTAAGACAACTTCCAAAAATGAGCATCATTAAGTTCGTTATTTTCATTGTGAAAACTATCACAACTTTTTGAATTGAAACTGTGATTCCATGTTGTTGATATGGAGCTTAGCTAGGACTCCTATGAGAGGAGCATTGATATACATCGTGGGCTCGTACATAATTTACGCAGTCACATACAATAATACTCACTAAACAACCCATATAGAAATATTTTATTTCTTTGTAAACATATCAATAGCATTATCGTTATATTTCCTTACTGGAGATGCTAAATGATGATAATGCACTTCAAGATTTTTGGAAAAAAACTCTGGTTTATCTTTGTAAGCACATTAAAATCACTATTGGTGCATTTCTTTATTTGGAATCTCAATTTGCTGAAATTTCTTCATTGGAGATGTGGATATAACCAATCCCAAAGCTTTTGTAACAATCTCTCACTCATCACAAACTGCGATATATATTCACAGTTTCCATAACTTGCACACCAAAAAAACACTGTCAATCAGCCCTACCGAACAAAGAAACTCCTGCAGGAAAAAGTCCATAGTAATACAATTGAGTTAATGGTCAGAAAGCCTTGCAGCAACATACCCACCCTATCCTCTGGGTTTCTACCTAGTGACATAGCCCAGGACTAAACAACACTTTACCAATTTGCTTACACCCCACGGGCAGAGCACCTTGATTCTCGAGGGATACATCAAAAGCAAGCAATTAAGAACAGAAGAATACAAGCCCACTTACCTGCAGCAAACAAGGGGAAGGATGTGAAAAGACATAACAGAAAGAGGGCTTGTAGCGTGAGCTTATAAGAAATTCATGCCAGTCTAGAAATACAAGCAACTTTTGACTGGGCTACTCTTTGCTATTTGATGGCCGAAGCAGAAGCAGAAGGATTTACATGATCTAGTCACGAAACAACATTTCTCAAATATTCAGGGATAAATGGCAAGACGAAAATGAAAAAATATTGTTATTACATTTTGGATGCAGAATCTCCTCTCCACCTTATCCTCTGGCTACTGCTGGACAATACGTTGAGCCTCGAGAAACATAATAGATTAATGCAAATCATCTTTGTAGTCAAACTCACCCAACACAAACTGATGATCAACATAATTATACACACAAACCTTTCAATAGTAGACCTGTAATCCATTTCTGCTGCAATTGATCAATAAATGGCTACAAGAATCTCAAAATTTGAGACTACTACTATTATTCAAAGTCACTTAATATTATTATTGTTATATAAATATCTAAACTCATTTTATAATACTTTAAAGATAAAAACTTTCAGATATTATAATCCCTAAATCCTTTCTTCCCATTCTTAATTCAATTAATGATGACTTTTGCAATTGGGAATTAATTTTTTTAGATTTCTCAATACAATTAATGATATGATGAATTGAAACTGAAAAAATTCTCAATAAAAGCAATGACGAGTGGACACTAGTCGCAAATCATCAAATGCATCTTCAAAATCCCAATATTCATATACAACTACATGCCACTCATGAGCAGAAAGAAAATTACAGCAATCTCATAAATAATAATTCTGGCAATGAGAGAAGCTCTTTGCCTTCAATGATAAGGACGTTGGTTGTTTGGGGTTCTTTGGATGAGTGGGAGTAGTTTGAGTTTAAAATATCTCATTCAGGGAAATGTAATTACAATGTGTTCGGTGGTGGCTCAAATCATTTTACTGGTCAAATCATATACATATTACAATGGAAAGACGAGGGTAATTATTATTCAATCCCTAAATCCTTTCTTCTCATTCTTAATTCAATTAATGATGAATTGAGTTTTGCAATTGGGAATTAATTTTTTTAGATTTCTCAATACAACTAATGATATGATGAATTGAAACTGAAAAAATTCTCAAAAAAGCAATGAAAAGTGGACAGTATTGCCTAATCATCAAATGCATCTTCAAAATCCCAATCAATATTCATATACAACTCCATGCCACTCGTGACCACAATGCAAATTACATAAATCTCATAAATCAAAATTCTGACCATGAAAGAAGCTCTTTGCCTTCGATGATAAGGATGTTGGTTGTTTGGGGTTCTTTGGATGGGTGGGAGTAGTTGAGTTTAAAATATCTCATTCAGAGCAATGTAATTGCAATGTGTTCGGTGGTGGATAAAATCATTTTACTGGTCAAATCATATACATATTACAATGGCAGGACGAGCATAATTATTATTCAATCCCTCTTAGACTCAAAGTAGCTTAAATATTATTATTGTTATATAAATATCCAACCTCATAATACTTTAAAGATAACAATTTTCAGATATTATAATCCCTAAATCCTTTCTTCCATTCTTAATTCAATTAATGATGACTTTTGCATTTGGGAATTAAGTATTTTAGTTTTCTCAATACAGCTAATGATATGACTAATTGAAACTAAAAAATACTCAATAAAAGCAATGACGAGTGCACACTAGTCCCAAATCATCAAATGCATCTTCAAAATCCAAATCAATATTCATATACAACTACATGTCACTCATGAGCACAATGCAAATTACAGCAATCTCATAAATCATAATTCTGGCAATGAAAGAAGCTCTTTGCCTTCGATGATAAGGATGTTGGTTGTTTGGGGTTCTTTGGATGAGTGGGAGTAGTTGAGTTTAAAATATGGTATTCAGAGCAATTTAATTGCAATGTGTTTGGTGGTGGCTCAAATCATTTTACTAGTCAAATCATATAGATATTACAATAGCAGGATGAGGGTAATTACTATTCAATCCCTAAATCTTTTCTTCTCATTCTTAATTCAATTAATGATGACTGTTGCAATTGGGAATTAATTTTTTTAGATTTCTCAATAATATGATCAATTGAAACTGAAAAAGTTCTCAATAAAACCAATGACGAGTGGACAATAGTCCCAAATCATCAAATGCATCTTCGAAATCCCAATCAATATTCATATACAACTACATACGACTCATGAGCACAATGCAAATTACAACAATCTCATAAATCATAATTCTGGCAATGAAAGAAGCTCTTTGCCTTCGATGATAAGGATGTTGGTTGTTTCGGGTTCTTTGGATGAGTGGGAGTAGTTGAGTTTAAAATATCTCATTCAGAGCAATGTAATTGCAATGTGTTCGGTGGTGGCTCAAATCATTTTACTCTTCAAATCATATACATATTACAATGGCACGACAAGTGTAATTATTATTCAATCCCTCTTAGACTCAACACCACCTTATCGCAATAAATTTGAAGTTGAGTGAAAAATTGGGGACTACCATTGACCTATTCACCCTTATCTGCACCATTTTGATGACATTTGCAGTTAGAGAAATTGGAGGAGTGTGGAATTTCAAAACCCCAATACTGTATGAACCAGGTCCTATGGTGTCTCAATATGTTTTTGGGCGTGCGTGTTTTAATGGCACAGTGAAAAATTCAATAGAAGGAAAGTTGACCAAATCTCTTCTAGCCCTGAATCCTACATATTTAATATTACAAAGGCATCATTTAACTAATGTCTAGGTTGTTAATGGTGTGGGAAAGAGTTGGATTCTCATCATCTGCTTGTTAAACGAATTGGGTTCAATTTAGTTGCAAATTTGTCTAATAAAAAAACTAACCTGAAAATTCATCTAGGAAAAGATCCAAATTCTTCAATTCAAGCCTGCATGCATATCGATATCCAAAAATATGATGAAATCGAAACACAAGAATTTTGAAAAGAAAAAGAAAAAACATAAAATATTCCAAGAGCACTTAGACGGTGCAGTCATTTGATTCCACCCCCTTCCATAATTATCGCTTATCTCCGATTGCTCCGTAATCCTTTCCCCCTAGTTCACAATGATCCGTGAAGGTCCTGGTTGGGTTTGGCCTACGTTAATCTATTTTCTTGGAGAAAATATATCTATAATCATCAATAAATATCTATATCTATCCCATCCATATAAAAGAAATATCTATCCCATCCATCCATCCATATACAATTAAGATAGACTACCATCAGCCCGAAGGGAGGGCTCTCCTCATTTCCGCAATGCAATCCAACTTTTCCATCCTCACCAAGCAAGGATAGCTTCACCGCCAAGGATAGTCTCGAATAAGAAAATTAACCTGAAAATTTGTCCAGGGAAAGATCAAAATTCTTCAATTCAGGCCTGCATGCATATTGATATCCAAAAATATGATGAAATCGAAAAACAAGACTTTTGAAAAGAAAAAAAAAAAACCTAAAAAATTCCAGAAATACTTCATCTAACAACTGGACCATCTCCTTGAGGCTGCGAAATGGAAACTAACATAAGAAACAACGAAACAACAGGCAAATGATTAAAAAAATGGGGATCTTTTTGAAGCGAGACCTGTGGCCAGGGAAACTCTTTCTTTGCTTTGAAGGTGTATGTAACAGAAGTTTCCTTACCTGCCAAGACCAACAGAAAAATAGCAGGCCCTAAATATTAACAAATACAGAAAATCCACAACTAAAGGAACAAAAACCCTGTAATATGTATGATGAATACTTGGAGGATCAACCTTGAAGGTGTAAGTGTTAGAAGTTTCTAGTCGCATTGAATGTTGGTTATTAATGTTGACTCCTTCATTGCCCGATGCTACATGTCCCCTGAAATGGAAAATTATCAGATTCAAAAAGATCGCGAAAATCCTTCTATTGAGAAGGGATCCAGAACACTAGATCATCTGCTGACGAAATGACTGAAAGAATGTCAATCTTGAATGTGAGACCTCCTTCACAGACCTTGAGAGATGATTTTGCTGAAGTTTTTGGATGGACAGGGGAGCATTTATACAAATACCAGGAAATGGGTAGAATGTTCAAGAACGGAGGCGAAGAGGTTTCTTCTGCAAATTGAAAACACAAATGCAAAGTTTAACCTAACGATTATGGAGCATTATATGCCATATCTTGTTAGTTAATTGAAACTGTATTGAAACTGTATTAATCCGACGACACAAAATTCTTGAATCGTATAATATTTGATCCGATGGTATTAATCCGACAGTACAAAATTCTTGAATCGTCTAATATTTGATCCGATTGTACAGATTTGTGCAAAGTGGCAATGAGGGGAGTTAATTTTAGAGGGGAACACCTTACGGCGTAAAAATAACATCTAATAGTTTCTGTAGTTCGCTTCATTCTCCCTTGCAGCAGAACCATAGAGATGCTTGTTAGACTAAGCATATTCCAACCATATTCGCTCCAAATTTAATCTAGATCGTCTAAAATTTTATATTAAAAAAAAGTTAATATCAGCTCTTCCACCTAAGTTGAAATAAAGAAGCCAAACATATTAGCTCCAAATTTAATTTGGATCTTCCACTTCTTTTTATTAAAAAAAGTCAACATTCGCTCTTCCACCCCAAGTTAAAATAAGTTAAAATTTTATATTAAAAAAAAGTCAATATCGGTTCTTCCACCCAAGTTGAAATGAGGAAGCCAGGCATATTCCCTCCAAATTTAATCTTGATCTTCCAATTTTTTTTATTAAAACAGGTCAACATAAGCTATTCCACCCAAGTTAAAATAAGGAAGCCTTAGGCTAATTAATTCATAATAAAATAGTTGAAATAAGGAAAGGAGGCATATTCGCTCAAATTTAATCTGGATCTTCAAATTTTTTTATTTAAAAAAGGCCAATATAAAATATTTGTCGAAGTATTTCGAACCAACCAGTTGTTCATTCTCAGGACAAGTTCAAGAGTCAAATCATGGCTACATATTAAATAAGTAGAGCAGATCTTCCAACGGCTAGGTTTGACTAAAGAAACGACCATATTTGGACAGACTAGACAAACGGCTATAATAGACTCAGAAACGACTAGATTTGTCTATTCAAATTGTTTAATTATATTAAAATGTTAAAACTAATATGACTATAATATGTGTTATTTTAAGTAAAAAGTTAATCAGACTACATTTAGGGAATATTTACCAAATAATAACTATTAGTAAATATTCCCTAAATGTTATTATTTGGTAAATATTCCCTAATAGTTATTATTTGGTAAATATTCCCTAAATGTAGTCTCATTAACTTTTTACTTAAAATAACACATATTATAGTAATATTAGTTTAACATTTTAATATAATTAAACAATTTGAATAGTCAAATCTAGCAGTTTCTGGGTCTATTATAGCCGTTTCTCTAGTTTGGCCGAATATGGTCGTTTCTTTAGTCAAACCTAGTTGTTGGAAAATCTGCTCTCCCTATTTAATATGTAGCCATGATCTCACTCTTCAACTTTGGTAAATATTCCCTAATAGTTATTATTTGGTAAATATTCCCTAAATGTAGTCTCATTAACTTTTTACTTAAAATAACACATATTATAGTAATATTAGTTTTAACATTTTAATATAATTAAACAATTTGAATAGTCAAATCTAGCCGTTTCTGGGTCTATTATAGCCATTTGTCTAGTTTGGCCTCTAATATGGTCGTATCTTTAGTCAAACCTAGTCGTTGGAAAATCTGCACTCCCTATTTAATGTGTAGCCGTGATCTGACTCTTCAACTTGCTCTGATGATGAACCACACTGGTTGGTTCGAAATGCGTTGAAAAATGTTTTGTCATCTAATTTACGTCGAAATACTTTTTCTCATAAACTTGATATGGATCACAGAAGCCTCAATTTAACAATTATAGGAGTTGTTTATGGAGGCTAAAAATGTTGGTTCAAAACTTACGCCAAAATACTTTTTTTCATAAACTTGATATGGATCAAAGAAGCCTCAATTCAACAATTATAGGAGTTGTTTATGGAGGTTATGGATCACAGAGGCCTCAATTAAAAATTATAGGAGTTGATTATGGACCTTAAAAAGGCTGGTTCGAAACTTACGCCAAAATACTTTTTCTCATAAACTTGATATGGATCACATAAGCATCAATTCAACAATTATAAGTTGTTTATGGAGGTTAAAAATGTCTCAATTTGACAATGTTTGAATGTTGTTGAATTTTTATTCTTTTTATAGGCTTGGTAGGAGTACATCTTCATTATGTCCAACTTCTCACCTCGATAGCACAAGATTTGAACCCGGGTTCGGTGAGATAGCACAAGATTTGAACCTAAAATTTATGTCCAACTTCTCACCTCGATAGCACAAGATTTGAACACGGGTTAGGTGAGATAGTACAAGATTTGAACCCAAAACTTCAAATTTAGTAACACTTCATTTCCACGACCATTACCAATTAAACTACCTCAAAATAACAAATAAATTTGAAATTATGAAATAATAAATAAAACTAATAAAAAACAAATCTCAAAAATTAATTTAAAAAAAAAATCCTCAAACACAATTTACCGTACCGACAAAAATACACGTCAAGTTTATACCCTCTTGTTGCCTATAATAACCCCATTTCTTGGGTCTCAAAGATCAAATTCATAACTTCTTAAACCCATTTCTTCGGTCTCAAAGATCAAATTCATAACTTCTTACACAAACTAGCAATTGCGAAGTACATTTAAAATAAAGCATACCATACCATGGTTACCTTAACTAAACTAGCGGTTCCATTTGGTTGCGCGGAAATTTATGATAAAGCATATTAGGGTCGGGCATGAATGAATGAAACTTTGACGTTTAAGTTAGTTATAGTTTATAGGATTATTAGTTTTTTGTTTTTTGTTTTTTGCCTTTTTGTAATTCAAATTTTTTATTATTCAAATTAATAATGAATTTACTCAATTTTCTTCCGGTCCCTAGGCACAGTTGAATTCCAAGTATTGTACCCTAAACACCGTTGAAACTGAAATATTGTACCTGTATATTCCCTGACTTGCTTCACATCACTTACAACTTTCATTTTCAGACGTGGACGGGTTGTATTGATGCTGCATAAACTGGTATTGTTCCATAGCGCACTCCGCAGTCGAATTCTCCTGTTCCGATCCATAGAACACGAGTAATAGACATTAGTAATAGCAGTACATTTTGGGCATTAGCGACATTGAAGCGTACGTAGTGTTAAATAGTATCAAATTGAACGAATCAACTTAATACTTTAAATATCATAAACATCAAATAATTTAATTTAGTTCCGTCGCTTTCGCTTTCCCTTCCCCGTCAACCGCATCTGCAAAGTATATGTGTTTCATGGGCTTGTCAATGGCACATAAATCTATATTTGATGCCGTAAAGAAGGGGTAAGAGATGCCACACACGGCCGGACAGATTCAGAAATCTTCAACACGAAGACAATTGTTATTGATACCTAATACTTGTGGAAAATTTGAGGTCGACAGCAGCCGTTTCCGTGAATGTAACGACTTGTAATAATGGAGACAAGAGTGAATATAACAGCTATAACCAATACACCTTTCAAGTCATAGATATGAATCATATGGGGAATGGTCCTTCCGCCAATGTCAACTTCCATGAATGTGGCAACTTCGTGACCATGGAGTCACCAATGAATGAATATGACAGGGCTGGTAGACTGACACGAGAACCATCTCAGCCATACAAATGTTGGATAACACTATTTGAAGACCAGTCATAGAAATGAATGGGAGAACGTAATCTTCCGGCATTCTCATCCGCACAAATGTGGATAACACTATTTGAAGTACAAATATCGGTAGAGCTTGCTAATACGATGTATATGACCAGTGGTAGCGTAGAAATAAGAAGAATATGAAAACTAAGTGATGTCCAGCGAATATCAAAATATTGAAAGTGAGTTGCATCTCACAATTGATAATAATATTTAAAATATTGAATCTAATTTTCAAACTATTTTTCGCTGAACCATATTGAATTTGGAATACAATGCAAATTAAACATCATCATCATCTCTTTTAATATTTTTTTGAAATTTAATTTAAAAATATTAATATAATATTAAATGATTATTTTTTATTAACATTAAAACTATACTAATACCACTGTTATTTTTTAACCACTAATTAACAAAGCATAAATTCTTTACTAAATTATTTAGTCAAAGTTATCATATTATCCATCAATGAACTTTCCAAGGAATGAATGCGGGCAAAGGATAGCTCTCAAACAACACTTATATGAGTTGAAAGTATGAAAGATCACATTTGCATAGAAGAGGCTAGGGTTATTTCTAGGATTCACCATTTTCATCCTCTTAAATTTAGAGAAAACTTAGAAATTGAAAAAATGCCCGTTAATCTAAACATAGACCTGTTGGATCCATGTCCTTTCTTCCTAGTCTTCCTAGAGTTTTTTTATGTTTTCGTGTTTATCTTCTTATTCTTTCTTTACTATTAGTT